>JALIRR010008951.1:5000-7500 GCA_023091755.1 Montipora sp. Colony 1 RG-2022
GGACATCCTCGAGCTTGCGGCTGACAAAAACTGGCTGTAGATCTATATCCAGTTTCTTATTTAGCTGAGTAAGTTGGCGCTTCACAATATCGGCTGGTTTTTGGTCAATAAATGGCAAGACGATTCTAATGGTGTTTTTATTATTATTGCTGGTAGATTGTGATTCGACATCTGATGTATTGATAAAGTTACGGATGGTTGCCTCAATCAATTCAGACGGGTATCGTAGCTTGTGAAAAATTGATCTTATGTTTTCACATTCTTTTTCAAACAGCTCGGTCGTTGAGGACAGACTGTACGCCCGGTGAAGCATTGTCTTGAGTAGAGATTTCTTGTATTTGTTGTCCACATGACTCTGGTAGTGCAACAAGAGGCCTTTGTTGGTAGTTTTTCTGTATACGCTTGTGGTAATCTTACTTCTTTGTTTCATCAAAAGCATGCCAAGGAAGGGTAGTGTGTTGTTTACCGCTAGCTCCATTGTAAATTGAATAGATGGATGACAGTTATTTAGCGTAATTAGGAACTGTTCTGCTTCAACTACATCTCTTATGACAACCAAGGTATCGTCTACGTATCGTCTGTAGAATGACGGGAGTTTGTCTTGTTGTTCTAGCATCTCCTCCACATGACACATGAATACATTAGCTAATAGAGGCCCTAACGGGGAGCCCATAGCAACTCCGTCAGTTTGTAGGTATAGATTGTCATTAAACTGAAATAGCTGGTCTTTGGTGGAGATTTTTAGCAGTTCCAAAAGATCTTGTTTAGAGATGGTCAGATCATATGTCGCACAGAGCCAGTTGTCCTTAAAGGCTTTCTCCACAAGCAGGTCCAACGTGTAGTCAAGCGGTACATTCGTGAATAGTGACGTCACATCATACGAAACCAAGATGTCATCCTTATCGAAGGAGAGCTCTTTCAACTCTTCAGCAAACATGAGTGTGTCAGAAATTGTGTAGTTGTTAATGGATAGTGTTTTTAGCTTATCATCTAACCACTTCGCTAGAGGGTAGTTGTACGTAGCGGTCGAAGACAAGATGGGACGCACTGAGAGGTTTTTCTTGTGTGTCTTAGGCAACCCGTATAGATGGGCAAGACGAGAGCCTTTCAAGCATACAGTGTCAGCAATCTCTTTTGGGAGAATTCTACGAACAATGGCTTCCAGTTCTTTTTCTTTTTGTAGTAGCGGATGGTAGTATTTAGGAGGACGGCCACGAGTTTTTGGTCTTTCTTTACTAACAGCAGAAAACTTTGTTGTATCAGACACAGAAGCTTCAGACAATAGACGTAAGTACTCGGTTTTATCCATTATCACAACACCAGATCCTTTGTCTGGCTTGGTTATCACAATGTCGTTGTTAGGCTTGAGTTGGTTGATAGCTTTATTCAATGATTTAGGAATTTTATGAGGTTTACACGCACTATAGTTGACAACTATAGCGCCTCTATTAGCTAATGTATTCCTGTGTCATGTGGAGGAGATGCTAGAACAACAAGACAAACTCCCGTCATTCTACAGACGATACGTAGACGATACCTTGGTTGTCATAAGAGATGTAGCTGAAGCAGAACAGTTCCTAATTACGCTAAATAACTGTCATCCATCTATTCAATTTACAATGGAGCTAGCGGTAAACAACACACTACCCTTCCTTGGCATGCTTTTGATGAAACAAAGAAGTAAGATTACCACAAGCGTATACAGAAAAACTACCAACAAAGGCCTCTTGTTGCACTACCAGAGTCATGTGGACAACAAATACAAGAAATCTCTACTCAAGACAATGCTTCACCGGGCGTACAGTCTGTCCTCAACGACCGAGCTGTTTGAAAAAGAATGTGAAAACATAAGATCAATTTTTCACAAGCTACGATACCCGTCTGAATTGATTGAGGCAACCATCCGTAACTTTATCAATACATCAGATGTCGAATCACAATCTACCAGCAATAATAATAAAAACACCATTAGAATCGTCTTGCCATTTATTGACCAAAAACCAGCCGATATTGTGAAGCGCCAACTTACTCAGCTAAATAAGAAACTGGATATAGATCTACAGCCAGTTTTTGTCAGCCGCAAGCTCGAGGATGTCCTGAAATTCCGTGAGCCCAAACCATCATTAGTCAGCCAATAACTAGTCGTCTACAAATTTCAATGTGGCTCGTGTGATGCGAGCTATGTTGGCTATACAGCTCGTCACTTGCATCAACGAATTGAGGAACATAGATACTCAGCTATCGGGAGGCATCGCCTAGCAGATCATGGCCAAACAACAGCACCCCCAGCGGCGAGTTTTAGTGTCTTAAAGAAATGCGCATCGAAATTTGATTGCTTAATTCATGAGATGTTCTACATCAAAGAATTGAAACCATCACTTAATGTGCAGTCAGACTCTGTCAGGGCAAAACTATTTACTTAGATTTCGCATTTATTTTTAGCGTACTATTGTATATATTGTTCTATTGTTCTTGTACTATAAGTTATGCTTCATGCGAT
>JALIRR010008952.1:0-5000 GCA_023091755.1 Montipora sp. Colony 1 RG-2022
TTTTATATTGGGTAATTGTTCAAATAGAATGCACAAAGATTTCTACTAGAGTTTGTACTAAAGAATGTTAGTCTAAAAAGGATCGCAAGCTTTGGGACAAAATAAGTCTCCCGACAATCCACTTCATCACCTCTTACCGCCAACTAGCGGTAGAGTTTTAAGAAATAGGGGTCATTCTTTCATTACACTAAGAATAAGGACTGGAGGATGAGGAGAAGGAGAAGGAGGAGGAGGAGAAGGAGGAGGAGAAGGAGAAGGAGGAGGAGGAGGAGAAGGAGAAGGAGGAGGAGGAGGAGGAAGAGGATGAGGAGAAGGAGGAGGAGGAAGAAGAGGACGAGGAGGAGGACGAGGAGGAGATAAACTCGGACAGATACAGAAAGAAAAAAAGAAAAAAGGAACAGAGAAGGAAATATTTTTGATAATTCTAAGTTTGGCTCTTACATCTGCTCCATGGTAGAGGAAACCATCTTTGTCCTCAAG
The DNA here is from genome assembly GCA_023091755.1 of Montipora sp. Colony 1 RG-2022. Taxonomy (NCBI): domain Eukaryota; kingdom Metazoa; phylum Cnidaria; class Anthozoa; order Scleractinia; family Acroporidae; genus Montipora; species Montipora sp. Colony 1 RG-2022. Next base: position 481 of record JALIRR010008952.1, read on the forward strand.
CTCTGCACCATGATTTCGGTGTGTTGCGTTGTTCAAATCACATTGCTGTGTCCCAATTTCAAAATTAACACTGACGCAATCGGGTTCTTTGTAACACATCCACTCACAATAATCCATATCCTGGACTTCTACAGTCTTTATGGTGTGGTTTACAAGGCGTTTGTTGGCAACAAAAAAGAACTGTGGGAAGACCAGTTGACGACACTCACCTGCAAAATGGAAATTTTGATTTTCAATGTGTTTTTCGTTTCCCTCGTTGCTATTTCTACATTGCATTTTACACATTCAGAAGCACAGTGTGTGGGAATATTGTGTTATGAGTGCGAGTTAATTAATATATTTTTTCCTTGTACATAATCAAGGAGTTTATGAAATAGAGTTAACTGAATAGAGTGTAATGTGAAGTGCTAGATTTATATCCCATATGAACCATGTGAGCGTTAGCCCTACTGATGGAAATGGGCCCACACAAGGACAGAGAAAAACTCTGACCAGGGTGGGAATTGAACCCACGACCTTCGGGTTAGATCTCCACCGCTCTACCGACTGAGCTACAAGGTCAGACATAGTCAGAAATAGTCTAGGCAAGTCATTTCAGGCTTCATTGCGCATAATCCTGCTTACGTGTACACTGTTCAAGTCACCTGGACCTTTCGACCCGATTGCGGAAGTGCGACTAAGCGAAAAAAAAATTTAAAGGAAAAAAAAAAGGAAACTTCTCGTATCAAAAAATAAATAAGTAAATAAATAAAATAATAATAAGAATGAAACACAGTTTTGTTGGAGATAAAAGGTCTTTTATCTCATAGGTACTGAGATTTATCCACGAAAACCATAGTGAATAAAATTCGTACTGATTCTGAATGTAGAAAATCAGGAACCCGAACGACAAAATTTCACTGTGAAGAAATATCGTTCGTCCAATCAGCAACGCGAACCACGAAATTTCACTAGTGATGAATGAACGTATCGAATGGAACGTCATCCGACAGCCGTTGCACAAAAACCGCTCGCTTTGAAAAATGGCCGAGAGAAGGTTTGCTTCTGTTTGCTCAGTTGAGGAATTTATTTTAGAACAAGAAAACAGAAATGTCGCTCAAAAAACTGAACGAGATTTACGATTGCTTGAACTACTTTTGAAAATGAAGGTCGAAGACAGGAAAATGGAGGTTATTCCTTCGAAGTTTAGTGGCTAGCTTGGAAGGACAACTGAAGAGAAAGGGCTATTCCGCAAGCATAAGAAACGAACTGGAGAGGTTCTTTAGTCCAAACAAAAACAGCTAAAGAAGCAAGGAGAGGGAAATCAACCCAAAGCGCCGGTAGCTTTGACAAGCGACGAACTAAAAACACTCTTCACTTTGGACTACTTTGGAATATCTGAAACACAGTATGTGTTATAAATTTTATTAAACAAGTTGTCGGTTGGGCGTTCTTCGGTTGCAACCAAAACGCGGGCCCGAAGTCGGGTAGTAGCCAAAACGCGGGACCGGGGCCGGGGCCGGGGCCGGGGCCGGGGCCGGGGCCGGGGCCGGGGTCGGGGTCGGGGTCGGGGTCGGGGTCGGGGTCGGGGTCGGGGTCGGGGTCGGGGTCGGGGTCGGGGTCGGGGTGCCTTTTCTTTTTCCCATTTTTTTTGGTTTCAATTTTTATCGTTATTCTCCTGTTGGTTTTTGCGATAACCTTAGTCTTTTCGAAAACCGGAGTTTGTTTTTGGAAGTTAAGATCATTTCCGGAAATGCTGAAATTGGGGTTTATGAAATATACGCCAACTGCCAAAAACACTGAAGACTCGCTGATCTCCACACTTCAAAACAGCATTGCAATGTTTACTTCTTGAGAAAAATAAAAAAAATGTGATCGTCACGCAGTCACGCAAAGTTTAAATTTCCTCGTTGCTCGTGTTGCTGTCATGTTGTTGTCTGTCTTTACTAGAAACGGTTTGTAGTAAAGCCAGAGTCGCACGGGAACTTGCTAGTCAATTCTATTCGGACGTCACGGGATCGAATCCAATATCACTATAAAAAACAGAACAACATTGAAAACAATTTTGCGAAAACAAGCAAATGATAACGTTGTGTGACGACTATCGTGGAACTGTGGGCTATGTTCTGTTTCGTTTTAATTGTATTGCGGAGGTTTTTACGAAGTAAACATTAAAATGTGCTTTTAAAATGTGGAGCTCAGCGGATCTTCAGTGTCTCAAGGAGTTAGTGTATATTTCCCACAAAAATTCCAATTTCAGTCTGAAATTCTCTTAATTTCGAAAAACAAAGATGTCTCTTTCGTAGATTCCGTATAAATGAAAGGAAGATGCCATACATTCGAATATAACATTACAGGAGAATAACGTCAAAAATTGAAACAAAAAAAAATTGGAAAAAAGAGACACCCCGACCCCGACCCCGACCCCGACCCCGACCCCGACCCCGACCCCGACCCCGACCCCGACCCCGACCCCGACCCCGACCCCGACCCCGACCCCGACCCCGGCCCCGACCCCGACCCCGACCACGGCCCCGGCCCCGGCCCCGCGTTTTGGCTACTACCCCGAAGTCGGGGTGTCTTTTTTTTTCCAAATTTTTTCGTTTCAATTTTTGTCGTTATTCTCCTGTAATGTTACAATGGAATGTTCAGCATCTTTCCTTCATTTATGATGGAAATAAGTAAAAAAAGTATGGGACATACAAAAGCTACGAAAGGGAGATCATTGTTTGTGTTTTTTCGAAATTAAGAGAATTTCAGACTGAAATCGGAGTTTTTGTGGGGAATATACGCTAACTCCTAGAGACACTGAAGACTCGCTGAGCTCCACATTTTAAAACCAGATTTTAATGTTTACGTCTTAAAAACCTTTTCCGCAATACAATTAGGCGAAACAGAACATAACCACAGTTCCACGATAGTCGTCACACAACGTTCTTATTCAGGGTCGTAACGAGATATATTTTTTCGTAACTGATCCCATAATTTTACCCAAAATTTTGAACCCTGATCCCAAAAATGATGAGAATTTTGATCCCTGAACCCGCAAAAATTTGATCCCTGATCTCTCATTCCATGAAAAATACTGCTGATCGCGATCCCACGCGTTGTGATTCCAGATCCCAGCATAGGGAGCCCACACAAACAGTGTGTCTGATTGTATGTTCGAAATATAAAGAAATGTATGGGAAATATTGAAGAGTCCTAATACAGTAAACTTACATCGAGAAATGACTATGTTAAAGCTCAAAATAACCTCGGTTGTTGTGTATTGTCATTGCTGCGGCTGAAAATGGTGAATTTGAGCGATTTGGTGGATTTTCCGTTGACTGTTACTACACGTCCTTAGAAGGACTCTTCAATATTTCCCATACATTTCTTTATATTTCGAACATACAAACAGACACACTGTTTGTGTGGGCTCCCTATGATCCCAGGGCTGTGATCAGGGCAGGGATCAATCCCTGCCCTTTTCAGACCTTTGATCCGTGATCCCATATACCTCGTTACGACCCTGTTCTCCTTTGCTTGTTTTCGCCAAAATTGTTTTCAATGTTGTTGTGTTTTTTTATCGTTATATTGGATTCGATCCCTTGAAGTCCAAATAGAATTGGCTAGCAAGTTCCCGTGCGACTCTGGCTTTACTACAAACCGTTTGTAGTAAAGACGGACAACAACATGACATGAACACGAACAAACAAGCAAATGAGGACGTTGTGTGACTGCGTAACGATCATCGTGGAACTGCGATTCTTATTTTTTTTCTCAAGAAGTAAACATTACAATACTATTTTTAAAGTGTGAAGCTCAGCGAGTCTTCAGTGTTTCTGGAAGTTGGCGTATGTTTCATAAACTCCAATTTCAGCATTTTCGGAAATTATCTTAATTTTGAAAAACAAACTCAGATTTTCGGAAAGACTAAGTCAGATGCTCGCAAAAACCAACTCCGTTTTTAAAACAAACACACACACCCATACACACACACAACAAAAAACAAAGTCCGATTTCGAGAAAAAAAAAACTAAGATGTTCTTAAGAACTTTCATATCTTCCGTAAGTTCCTTAATGTTTTTGACTAATTTCCACCATAAAACAAGGACAGATGCTGGTCATTTGTAAATAATAGTGCAGGAGAATAACGATAAAAAGTTGAAACAAAAAAAAAAGAGGAAAAAAAGGCACCCCGACCCCGACACCGCGTTTTGGCTACTACCCTTTTCTTCGTTTTTATTACTTCTAAATTTAAGTACTGTATTTCGATATAAAAATTAAAATAAAAATCCGATAAACAAACCCAAAAGCGAATTTATACAAATGAATTTTCATTGATAGTTTTCATTACAATAAATTTCAATCGAACCTCGCTCTTCCCGATGAAATCAAATTCGTTCTCTGGACAAATTGTGATTAAAATTTCTATCAAATATCTAAAAAAAAAAAATGAAATTCTGTTCAATGAACATGTGTTACAATTTAAAGTGTTTTGATGAAAGTACACTGATGATTAAAAGCAGAACGTCCAAAATCAGACATTTCAGCTT
>JALIRR010008952.1:10000-17156 GCA_023091755.1 Montipora sp. Colony 1 RG-2022
TGTGGGCCCATTTCCATCAGTAGGGCTAACGCTCACATGGTTCATATGGGATATAAGTCTAGCACTTCACATTTCACTCTATTCAGTTAACTCTGTTTAAAATATAGGTGCTACACGGCCAACGTTTGTATAAACGTGACCTTTCCTTGTACAGGTCAATTTGCTCTATGCAAATTGAACCGTATCAGGGTCCCTGGGGAAATTACACCGGAAACGTCGGGAAACTCGCCGCTTCCAAGAGAAGTTACCATGCTAACAAGAGAGTTGCACGTCGTTGCTGTTCGTTGGTCAGTTCTGCTCGAGAGCACTATCTAGTGGCATTAACTTCAGTTGAGTTCTTTTTTCCCTCCTGTGTGGCGTTTGAGCCGATTTACGACCATTCCTGTTAGTTTTACAGGAACCGGTTTGCTCCCTCTATATAAACTTCCCAAGGTTGGGTACTCTCTAGTCGATCCAATCCGCTGAAGATAAACGGCCGTAAATTCTCTCCAGCTGCTCCAGTCGCCTCGAAATTCCGGTAGAGCTCGGACGATAGTTAATTTTCCTTCCGTGGTCTTTGCTTGGCGTCGAATTTTCACAAAGGCCGGATAAAACGTCAGCAATCTCTGAAAACTTTCCCGTTTTAAGCCATCGAAAGGCTTTGTTCAAACTTCGCGTTACTCCAACGGTCAAAAGTTAGCTTAGAGACCCGGCTAAGCTAACTTTTGACCGTTGGAGTAACAACAGGAATGGACGTAAATCGGCTCAAACACCACACAGGAGGGAAAAAACACTCAACTAAAGTAAGGTAAGACGATTTTTATTTAAATCGCTACATTTTCATAGGTCACAGAAACAATCCTTATTTTCCCCATACAAATCCTTTTAACCGCTTTTGGTAAACTTTGATCCTTGAAAGAAAACTTGCGTGTGAATTCGTCTGGCGCTAAATACACCGCACAATTTACGAGCGTTCTTTTTTCTCAGTTGTGGCAATCAGATTCGTCTTCGTCAGGTAGACGAAAGAGATCCACTTTCGTCTACTTTTGACAGCTTTTGGCCTGTAATTACCGTAGAACGGAAATTTCGTTGATATAAAAATCATATTTTTCGTCTTTCATGTTGTTGCAGTCGGATACAACGCATCTGCCGACCGTATTGAGCCTTCACATGAAAATATCTCAAAAGGAATGACGAAGAGATATAAACAAGCCTTCCCGACCAGGCGATCTGGTGACGTAATTCGGAGGACTGGGGAGAAAAATTTAAACGCCGTATCCCACAACCGCGCGCGGCCTTGAATGTTATTTCCGAATTCAACATTGCAGAGGCTAGGTTAGATCTCGGCGGTTTCCACTTGAATGTTCATTCAGTAACAGGAAATGTGGGAGACACGGAATGATCTGTTGAGTTTTGGCGATGGAAAGACTGCGGGAAATTTTTGGAAACAAAACCTAAGGCCGCGCGCGGTTGTGGGATACGGCGTTAAATTTGTCTTCCCAGTCCTCCAAAGTACGTCACCAGGTCACCTGGGAGATAACGTCACAATCATCTCCAGTCCTCCTTCTGTAGTCGCCGGTTTTTTACCCCGCCGAAAGTGAAATTCTGCGTCTTTTAATGGCTAAAACTAGGGGAAGAAAAATCGAAATCCAAAAAAGATTTTTGCAGTTGTTATCAGGTCAATGGGTACATTCAATCAAGCAAATAAAAAAGAATCTGTCATATAAAATTTAACAATAGTTCATTTTTCGCACGCTTTCTGTGACTTTACGCGGCTCCACGACCAAACTAAGTCAACTATATCTATTAACATTCAACGCTTTTCGTGTTCAGGTAGAAAACGGTTTTAAAATGTTTTCTTTCCGCATTTCTCGCTGGTTTCAATCCAATTTGACATATCATAATTGCTGGGATCCACACTGGTGGCTACGCAGTTGTTCAATTCAAGCATCAGAGGAATATAATTAAAGCAGAGAGTTTATTGTTTATTTGTTTAGAGCTGCTTTTTTCTCTGTATTGAATTTTTGGCATATCTTTAGAAGCTCTGAAAAGGTTGCATGATGCCTGGAGGACCTGTGACTAGAACAGAAACAAAAGGAGAGAGAAAGAGAACAACAACGATAAACAATACCAGTACTAGCTCAAACTTGGTGGAAGAGGTTAATGCACAAATTCTTTCCTTGGGCACTAAACCGGTTGTTATTTTTTCTATTGACAGTTGACTTCAAAATAGCTTTCTTCTTTTTCCATTCGCTCGCTGAGTGTGTGCTTGTTTTCTTTTAAAACTTATGTGATTCAAGAAAAATTCATTCCCAAACTTGTAAATTCAAAAGTAAATTGCACTCGAAAAACCGATATCGCACTCATCGCTTCATGATTCATAAAATGTCGGTTTTTTGCATGAAGTTTATTGTGGAGTTCACTAGTTAGGCATTGAATTTTTCTATAGAAGAAAGCAAAGAAAATGATTTAACTAAGCAGTAACTGGAAACACCAAAACGCGGACAATTCGAAGAGTTTACCTTTTACTTTCACTAGCCTTACAGGCCCTAAGAATAAATAATCAGGGAGCTAGGCTTTTTAGGCTTGGTTAAATCTATGTATTAATAATGAAACACAGTTTTGTTGGAGATAAAAGGTCTTTAATCTATCAACTGTACAAATTTGATTGCAAACCGTTGCTGAGTAGTGAATGGAAGAACAGCGTTTGAAACAAAAAAAAAAAAAAAAAAGAAGATAAAACCCAAAGGTAACGTAAAACACCATCAGCTACTACGTATATCTTTCCCGACTAGTTTTTTCTTCTTAAGAAGGACAGGGACTTCATCAAGAAAAAGGCCATGGCGGACGAGTGAAGATGTAAAACTGAAAGAGCTTCAGAGAGGTTGCTGATAAAAACCATATCAAATGAATGATGACGGCACTCATTTGAACTGAACAAAATATCTCAACTTAAATCGCGCGCACGCGTGGAGCACCATAGTTAAGAAAATATGGTAACCCATCGATGCGAGAACATTTGGTTTTGATCACCGTACGACCGTACGACCGTACGTCCGTCCATCCCTCCATGTATGCCAATATGACCAGTATCACGTAACCATATCACGGGCTCAAGTTTAGAGCTCACCGAAGAGGCAATACTCGAGTTGACACTCCAGCAGCAGGGGGGCATTCTGTCTGCGCGAGCGCGAGCCATTGAAGATCGAACACAGTGCTCCCCCATTCTGGTTTTACGGGGTGTGTTTTGCGGTATTTATAATTGAAGATCGGCGCTTTAGAAACACAGTTCAAGAAAGATTGAAAGAAAGTTTATTAGTTCAAAAACAGTTCTATCACTGAAAGTTTGTACAGAATTTGCTGTCGCTTCGATTGGCAGCATTTGAAGATCAAAGTCTGAACAAAATGGCTTTTTTCATGTGAAGCACAGTAAAGTGACGGGGCTTCCTCTTTCAATCAAGGTGGCTAAGAGAGAAATCAATTAAACGATGTTAGTTTCAAGGAGTCGTAGTTGTGTTTGTGTTATTGCAGAAAGATTTGAATAATTGAGGCTAAATCTTGACTTGAGAGTGTTTTATTTACAAATTGAGAGTAAATTTGCTCAAAAATTTTACCCCTCCCCCGAGTTTAAATTTGTATTGTTAACGTTTTCATTCCTTTTTTTTTAAGTGCATAGTATGCAGTTACGAGTATTTAAAAATGTGCAACGTTCAAGATCAACGTTTTCTTCGTCTGCACTATTTGAGTATTCGCATTTCACGAATTATGGCATACTTTCCTAGACTTGGATCTCCACAATCCTTGGTCATTTCCGTTTGTGTGCCTTGTAAAACACAGGTAACTTGTTGACAGTTTCGCTGCAGCAAATGCTTTAATTTGAACAAAACTACTTTTCGTACTATTTTTTTCTGTTTCGTGTTAGTATTTAGTTGCAATAGTTTCTCTTAACGAAGGGTAAATTCGTAGAGTAAAAATATCTTTCCCCCACTCTAAAAATGCCTTCCCAACAATGGTCACTTTATCCTGCTTTCGCCAAAAAGCTCTTTTGTGAGCTAAAAAAATGTGTTAGTTCAAGCAATTTACAAGGTAGGTAGTTTCGGTCATTATCCAATCCATCGCAGCTGATCGAAAGTGCAGCTTTCGTGTTCGTTATTCAACTTCGAACCAAACGATCTCTTTCATTCCATGCGCTTGGTTCAACCAATTTAGGGAAAAGAGCTTTTCTTTTCTTAACGTCTTGTTTTTAATCTCGTGTTTAAATTGACCAACTGAGGAGCAATCAAAACAATATAAAATGGGAATTCGTGTCCCTTCAATTCCTTGATATTTTGGCAGTCTATCCAAGGGAATTGTTGGCAAAAAAAGTTTTCAATATTGCCTTGGATTTGCAGGTTGAATGCTATAATTTATGAAAATCTCAAGTAAAATTAAGTTGGGCTTGGTTTTGTGAGTTATTTGGTGGAGAAAAGTTGTGTATGCCGTAGCACACATGTACAGAGCACAGTTTGTTGATCATTAAAGATTTAAATTTATAAGACCCACAACAGGGTTTCTCTGAGTGTCCACACAAAAACTGATTACTGCGAGCGTTTTGCATTGGATATTCATACAATACAGTCACTGTGATATAGTTACATAAGAGGTTATAAGTAGAGGTGAGTGTTCCCCCAGTGAGAACACTTGTTTATCCACATCAGTAGTGCTTTGTTGTAGTGATGTCTGTTCAGATATGTTTTCTGAACCAGGATGAGAAGTACTTTGCAAATTACTATTTAGTTTGAAGGTTACGCTGTTAATTGAAATGAAAAGGGGAATATAGTCATCTAGAAGAATGAAAAGAGTTCCATATTACATGTCTTTAATTTGAAGGATTTCCTTATCACAGTTTCTCGAAAAGTGTCCAGTACCCATAAACAAGTTCTGGTGTAAACATAATTCTTCATGGCTTAGGTTTATCAGTAACCTTGCTTTGGAAAAAGTGTTTCATATACAGAATTAAAAATTAGGATGAAAAGAACTGACAGCATGTTTTCTGCTGTTCAGAGAGATGTGCAGTGGCTCAACAATTGGAACAATGGACAGAAGGAATGGCTGAGAGGTCAAGTTTTGAAAAAAGGTGTTACCTAGAGAACCAGTAGTTAACCACTTAAGATTTCACTAGTTGGAGTCACATCCTACATGAATAAAATGTTGCATGGCATAGTCTTAGTAAGATGACCAGCAAGTTGATATGAAGAAAAACACTTGTGATCATAAGTTTTTGATATCCATTTATTGTGAATACTGTTGTTGACCATTTCCTCAAATCTTATACTTCCGAAGGACTAACAAATTAAATTATATCATAGTTCTATACTTGTAAAAATGTAAAAAGCTTGTGCTTTGATATTAAAAAAGGGAATACTCTTTGGTGTGTTGCTCCTAAAATCGCTTTGTTCCCTGGGCCTGGTTTAGTCATAATTTTGTAATCAATTTTCAACTTGAAGTCTGATTCTTTGGAAATGAACCGAGAGAAAATGGAACTAAATTTGCTTGTAGGTGATAAGATCATTCCTACAGATTGAGAGAGGTGTACACGGTTCAAGATGGCAGCCTGTTCAAGTACAATTTGGGAACCATTGACCTTGCTATGCCCTCAGGCAGTGGTTATTTATTTCTGTTCCCTAGATTTAGTTCCCTAGGAATTTGGGGATGTGCTGAAACTCAAAACCTTAACCAGCTACCTTGCTCTAGTTCCCTGAAGCTAACACCATTTAAGTAAGCTAAGTAATTTTCAAATGGGAGGTGCTCCATGCAATACACGAAACCAAGAAGAAGACTTTCAATGGTATGCATGGACGAATACACGCGATAAGCTAACTTACTCTCTGTCAGAAGCTTCAAACGTTCCACAGTGCCTAGAAAAAATCTCACGTGGTAAAATTACAAACTCTCTATTTTCTGGCTGTTTACTCAGACAATAATTTGGCCAAAGCTGCTGTTTTTGGACCGTCGTTAACGCTCGTTCACGTTCATGCCAACAAACTTGAAACCAACAAAAGGCAAGGTACCGTAAACTTTGGGTGTGAACATTTATTTTCATAATAAAGCTGAAATTCTTGATATTTTAACACATTTCAACAAGAACGCTCAACAGAGCAGAAGAGAGTGCAGTGAGAGGTAAAAACGAAGGCTGGAATCAAAACTAACGCGGTAAAATAACTGTCCAGTCTGTTTATGTGTGTTTGAAGAGCCCTTCGAATTCTGCAACTTTCGCAAATAACTAAGCCTTATAAAAACTACTGACTGCGTGAGAGTTCCACACCAAAACAACTTGCTTTTCCTTTGTTATTCGAAAGTACTTTGCTGTGACTTTTTGCCATAAACAGCCCAACCGCCTCTCGATCTTTTGAGACCGTATACACGTCAGGCAAGAAAGAGATAGACGACACAGATAACGACACGAACTCGAAACTTTTCGCCACGGAGACCGCCATTATTTTCGTTGCTGCTAATTGCGGGCCAGTGGATACACCCCTAAGAGATATCAAAGTCGCGCACGCGCAGACAGAATGCCCATCTGCTCTCTCTAGCTAGTTTACAGCATAAATCTTTGATATTGGACATCATTGTTATGATCAATTGACACCTGTCAAAACAAGGTACCACTGACCAGTATTACGTGACCATATCGCGGGCTCAAGTTGGACCTTATCGGGGTCATCCGTTTTTTAAGTCGACCGCTGACCAGGAACTCGTTGTTGATTGGACCGCAGGCTCAAGCCAGGTCAGACACTCACACCTGACCATAAGCGAGGCTTAATTTTCGCGCCCTTTCTGTGCCACGACGCGGCCACACGGCCATGCTACTTCAACAAAAGCTCTTGACAGCCGATGCTTTTCGTGTTCAGGTACGGTTTGGAAAATATTTTTTCTTGCATTTTTCGCTGGTTTCAATCCAGGTTTGACATATATAGCCGTGGTCAGGACACACTGGTGGGATATAAACTTAAAGCTGATTGGTTATTTAATTTGTCTAGTGCTGCTTTTTGCTCTGAATTGCAATTTTTGGCATGAGTCACATCTTAAAATTTTTAATTTTGAATCTACTAAGGTTGCAAGATGCCTTAGACGGCCTATGACAGAAGAACAGAAACGAAAGAAGAGAGAAAGAGAACGAGAACGACAAAACGGTAAA
>JALIRR010008953.1:5000-10000 GCA_023091755.1 Montipora sp. Colony 1 RG-2022
TGTAACGACCAGTCGACCTTCTTAGCGCTGAAACTCAACGATTCACCACTGTGTTCTAAAGTAAAGTAATTATACTACCATAGACTTTAAGAACTATCGGTTCACCATGGTGAAGCCCTACAAACAGCCTTATTGAATAGCTTAATCAAGAAAACTATCCCTAAGGTGCATGTTCCGTGATCTGTTCTATCACTTAAAACACTTGCAGATGCAATAGCTTTTGTTTTTGGTTCCTAAAAAAGGCAAAGAATTTTCCAAACACCATGGTGACTCGTGTAACACTTAAGCGATGGCAAAGATTAAATGTCAACAAACTTGGCGATATTTACATAAGATCAGTCGTACATGTAATTGAATTAGTCGTCTTGTGGGAAAATAAGTCGACTAAAACATTTTCCACACGGGGGGACTGACTTCTGCTGTTCCTCGGGTATTTGATGGAAGAGATTGAAGACCCGCCCCCTACCTTAATATACAGTCCGCGTTTCTTGAATAGGAAAGACATTTAGCAACAGACATGCCCTTATTTATCACGCTGAGAAAATCTAATCAGCTTAGGTAAATATCATTTCCCCTTTTCAAAAGTTGGAATATATGTCTTCAGAATGCAGAAAGTGAAGTTTCATCAGCGACCTCACATTTTCCGCATGTCTTAATTACTGCCTGTATGTGTAACACATTGCTTTAAATTTTCTTATTTTTATATTTTCCTTTTATTTTCAAATATAAGTGAACAATAAAATTTCTCTTTCTCATCTGTGCGCGAACCAAGCAGGTATATTCCATCGATGATCGAAAAATTCGTCTTGGACAGAAACTGTTATTCTTTCCTCTCTTCAGACTAAATACAATACTCGTCAAAAATCTTGAAACACTTGTGTCTGTTTCCCCTTCCCAATGTTGATTTGGGTATCAGAGTGGTCTGAGTGCTTCAAAACACCCGTGGCTGAACATTGGGGAGGGAGAAGGCACATTTCAGGGGGAAAAACAGTGTGAAGCAGAAATCTCAGGATTTTTCCAGAAAATTCGAGAGAAACGGTGTCTGTTTCAACGATTTGTGACGAGTATTGTAGGTGTGATAACATTAAACAATGTTTGCAAAGTACCATTGTTTTCTTGCGGCACATTACCGCAATTAAGTCGGCCGCGGCATTCGGTTGCTTTCGTCTGTGCCACGGCTGCGGTTTTCGTCCAACCTAGGTGATTTTCGCGGTAAACACTAACGGCAAAGACGAGGTATTACCTCATGCAAATGCACTAATACAGCTGTAGTTTCGAGCAGTACTGTAGCGTCTGTTGCAAATACAAATATTCGTTTGATCAAGGTAAGAGAGAAAAAAATTTAAGAAAAGAAGGGGTCTCAGGTTTCACAACAACCTCTTAAATGTTGAGGAGTTTATTTATTATGAGCATCTACGGGCCAGCAGTCAAAGATTGCTGACAGCTGTTAAAGAGGAAAAAATATTGGATCAAGGCCAGACAAAGCAGGAGGTAAGAACAGAAAGGCACCTACAATGTAAAAGGAAAGGAACTGAAGGATTCCTTACTGCAGCACAAGATCAGTCAAAGATTGCTGACAGCTGTTAAAGAGGAAAAAAATATTGGATCAAGGCCAGACAAAGCAAGAGATAAGAACAGAAAGGCACCTAAAAGGAAAGAAACTGAAGGATTCCTTACTGCTGCACAAGTTCATGTGCTAAGAACAATTCAGTACTACTTGTTCTGTTCGTACAAAGCTTCGGCATATTAAAATTGCGCTGTCGTCTCTTAGGTTATAGCGTGAGTCTTAAAAACGTTTTGGAGTTTCCACACCTTGAAGTACGAAGTAAAGAAGTAAGATACAAAATCCCTCTCGATATCAACAGTGCGATAGACAATCCGATGCAACATTGATAATCGAATCCGTCTACCTTAAAGGGATAGTCACTCCAATTTATTTGACATAGTAGTTACTACTCCTGGTTTTTTTTATATTTATTAAAACAAAGCCTAGCTGCTGAACGTTGGATCATGTCAAGACGATGTGTCTTTTTGTAAATATGGATACCAAGCAGAATTTGCATATTCTATCTTAGGCCTTACCAGACTATTATAAAGCTTGGATTTACAGGCTACAGAAGCATTTCTAAAATTCAGGGTCCGAAATTGCGCCTTCCTGGTCGCCAATGCGACTACAAATTTAGTACTGGCGACCAGAATTTCACAACTGTTCAGAGCCGTTTGCCGACAGGTGTCTGACTTTTTATCGTGCCGATGTTTTTGAAACAAAAATGAAAGGAGTTTTTCCGTTAACTACCTCCATAATGTCGCAAGCTGCCACGTTTTCTCGCGGTTCCTCATAAAATACGTATTGCGGGCGAAAAAACAACGACTCAGTAAAGAGATTCAAGGGACTGGTACGAGGAATGTAGCACGGTAACAACATGGCGGCTTGTGTGCGACAGAAGGTGACTGGTGTTTCCGTGGCTGAAATTTTCAACAAACTAAGGATTTCTCTATTACATTCGAGGTCAGATACATTTTCTGTCCAAAATGTCCGCCTTCGAAAGCGAAACATAATGCTTCACACATACACAAGACCGCGTGGTCTTTGCTTTCTGGTATCCATAAAGAAGTCCAAAACATGCATTTTCAAGCGAAAATTTTTGGCGACCCCAATTTGCCATCTGGCGACTGAAAATGTTTTTCAAGTCGCCAGTTGGCGCCCATATAAAAAAAGTTAATTTCGGACCCTGAAATTCCTCCTAATAACGCCAAGAGTCTGCTTGGCTCCTGATGTTATATGTGTAATATGCTCTGATCATTTAAGATCTTCAGAAACCATAACACCTAAGTAGGAATGCTGATGAAATCCAGTCAAAACATTATTATTAAGAACATCTGTTGCATGTAAATTAGCTTTCTTAGGAGAAAAACAGATGGTATGACATTTTTCAACATTAAAGGACATTTGCTAGTCTCTTTCCCATTTAGCTAAAGCAACTTAATATTTCTGTACGACTTCACAATCAGATGGACTATTTATACTACGATATAGAAAACAGTCGTCTGCAAACAACCTCATTGTTGATGAAATACATAAAGGTTGGTAATTAATGTAAATCAGGAACAGTAATGGCCGCAGAACCGTGCCTTGCCGGACTCCCGATGTCACAAAACACTGATTTGAGAAAACACCCTCCAAGGCTACCTTATGTGTTCTCTTAATTGTTCTCTTAATTGGTAAGAAACAACGGCATGGTAGCAGGTCCACATCAGCTGATAGCTGATAGCTGCCGATGCAACTACTACTTTGTAATTTTTGTAATTTTAACCTGCTTTATTAAAAAAAAAAAAAAGAAAAAAGAAAAAAAGGACAATAAGCTGCCCTGAATTCCATAATGGGTTAGCTTCTGGAGCAGCCTCTGATGAGATACTCTATCAAAAGCGTCAGAGAAATCTAATATGAAGGCATCAACCTGTTTCTTGCAATTCATTGCACTAACTAGATCGTGTATTGTCATTCCAAGTCGGGTTTCACAATTTCTTCGCTTTCGAAAGCCATGTTGAAAGTAAGCACAATATGATCTTCTAAATGCTTCCAAATATGATGAGATATAATATGTTCTAATATTTATGTTACTGAAGTAAGGGATATTGGTCTATAATTGTTTGCTAGTGATCTTTTCCCTTTTCTGAAAATTGGAACAACATAAGCTTTAATCCAGTCATTTGATAATTGACCCAGATCAAATGACTGTTGGAAAAGTGAGGCAAGAATGGGTGCCAACTCATGTGATAGCTCTTTCAAAATATAGGTTGGCATGCCATCTGGCCCACTAGCTTTATTTACAATAGAGATTCTGAAAGTTTCTGAACACCCAAGGATGTTACCATTATCTGATTCACATTTGGGCATGACAGACTAGAAGCGTCAAAAACAATAGAAGTGTCAAAAACACCCAGTTGATCGTTTCAAGAGAATCTGATGAGTTTTGGTTCCTAAATAGGTTTCAATTTTCAGCCTTAATATCTGCAAAAGTCCATCTTGATTAGTAGTTAGTACGTTGACTACTAATGATTCTGACGAGCTACATGTAGTTCATTTCACAATAAAAAAAAAAGCACAAGCAGTCTTGCAAAAAAGAGCAAAAAGTTTCAAAAACACCCAGTTGATCGTTTGCCTCAGACTTGCGTAATCAGTTTTCATAACACCCCAAATACGAGTGGAGATAAGGCTTGAGCCATTCACAACTTAAAAACCATAAAATATCAAATAATGAAGCGAAAAAAAAAGTTTCTTGCTCAATCCCCTCATTTCCGCTCAGTTAACTCAATAAGTCAATAAAATGCATGAACTCACCATGTGTCTCTTTTAGTGTGTCTTTGCTGCTGGCTACATCTGTTTCAAGCTTCTTCAGGATGTCTTAATGAAATCGAATCAACACATTGATTAACCAATCAATAAAATAAAATAAATGCTAATAAAGAGTACAGTAATACGTACAAAGAGGGGTGAAAGGCAATCTCTAATTAATTACCAAGAACAAAAAGCAAACAAAGATGAATGAAGAGGACTTGACATGAAATATGTTCATAAAAACAGAGATAGAGACTACCTCGGCATTGACATGTTATCACTGAAGCATTTGGCAAGATTTCCACACAGGCCTCTACTTCAACATGCACGGGCTCCTTTGTTTTAAGATGACAATGGCAGTTGCACTTTTTTTGCCTGAAAAAATTCCAGTCCTGAGCTGGACTCGAACCCATGACCCTGGGACTATCCCACACTGCTCGATCATCTGATCTTGCAAGCTATCTCTGTGGGAGTTGGTGAGTTGCGAGTTCATACTACATCTCACATGGCTGAGACGGTACAGCATTGCAGCGCTATGGCAAGGTCATAAGTGTTACTCCCATTCAGACCAGCATTTGTTTTTGTAACTGTCTAAGTCGCCCTCTAAACTCCAGTGATGATACACCCTTCCCCCTACACAGAATACTTGGAGCTTAAAAAT
>JALIRR010008953.1:15000-17154 GCA_023091755.1 Montipora sp. Colony 1 RG-2022
GGAGACCAAAAACAGTAAACCCCTACGAAAACACAAGGATCTGACCGAAAATACTATTTACGCTAACAAATGCGAACTCAGCAAAGTACAGATTTTGTTAGCTTAATTTATGCAAAACAAAAATTGATGCAAAAGCAAATATCTATTGATACACAGTTTTAGAAAGAGCAGAAGGAAGTTTCCGGAACGGTCGATCGAGAGTAAAATATTTACGACATGAAAACAATATTAATTTTGAACCATGAATATAGAATATAAAAAGTTACGATCAGCGACAAACATTTTGGGAGATTTTTGCTACGTTCAAATAAATCGCAAAATCGAAAGTGACATGCCGGAATTCAGCGGGCGGCCGTGATTAAGTTACCGCGGCATGTTTACTCGCCAAACAGTGAAGTATCTGTGTCAAATGATGGCAAGATACCGGGTTTTTGTAAGTTTCTTTTTCTGTCAAGTGTTATAAAGTTTGACACTGAAATGAGCGAAGTCAAAACAAAGATCACAATCGCCCAACTCTTGTTTATGCAAAGTCAAAATTTACTCTCCAAGACGCGTACGACGTTATTTATCATCACCAGGTAATTCCATCATTTTGGAAATAGCAGCTACTTTATGATTCATCTGCGTCACAATTTTTCACTGATTTTGGGGCTCATTTTGTTGAAACTCAAGCACGCTTCCAACAGGCCTGTGAACCCTTCCTGCTTACAGAGCAATACTAAAAAACTTCTCCCATATCACATTTCAACCTTAAGCTCGAAAATTCAATACACAACATGATATTATAATTCACAAAGGCAGAAAATACCACAGAATCCTTTTCCAGCGAAAAATTTATTGAAACAAACAACATATTTGCTCTTAGAGGCGAAAACCTCTTCCTATTTCATTGCGTGCGTGAAGACAAGAAACTCAATCGTGTCAAATTACCATGTACTTCAGGTAAATACAGCTCACTTTGATTTCTGCTCGACGGGCGATAGATTGTTGTCGAAGTCCATTACTCGTCGCTTTTACGATTCCAGGTATTTGTTTTCACCGCCCGCCTAGTTTATCCAACTGACTTTCCATTATTGAGCTCCATAAGGGTATATTTTGTTTAAGATCCACTAAAACGCCATTTGCGTTACATGACTTTCGACGCCATTGCAGGTTAAGTTTATCATTCTACTGTGTCCACCAGAGAAGTCTACGTATTTCCACTACCCTCTCTATCCTAAGAAAATACGGGCAGAGGGCTCTATGCAGAAAGACACCACTTAGCAGGGGACTGACGGGCAAGACTTTTACCGACACGGAAAATAAAAAAAAAAAAATAATCTACCCATTTTCCGACTGGGATGCCTACCGCCGAGAACCACTAAACTCCTAAACCGACTCACAACGCCACGCCAACAAACACGCTGCAAGCACATTGGACAACGCATGCACTACGCAGGAATACTGCTGAACCATGTCAGCCCCAGGGCTCCCCCAACCTAAAGAGTGCTGCAAACGCTACAAAAACGCATAACAACGCTAACAAACGCCTGCAAAACGCTACTGACCGGACTAGCTCCCGGTCGTGAACCATGTAACTATAACAAACGCTACAGAACGCACCAAAACGCTGAACAACGCTACCAGACGGCCAAGACACTAACAACCGCCTGCAAAACACTACTGACCAGACTAGCTCCTAGTCGTTAACTATGTTAAATTATATTTAACTATATTTAACGCCCACGTCGCCAGTGGAGGGTAGGTGCCCAGGAAGCCTGGGGGCTGCAACCGCAGTCACATCCCCAAGGCGCTAGAACACCCGACTGGCCTGCCCAACCCGCAACCAAGCCACGAGCCCCCCGCGCCATGCCGAAGGGATCTCCGGGTAAGAAGAACCCGGAGCAAGGGGGCTCGGGGCAACTAGGCCTAAGCCCCCGATAGCCCAAACCTGAGGCACCCACCCCCGCTGGTAACCAGAGAAATCCACTACCTGTTACGCCACCAACTGGGAGGAAACACGGACAATGGAACTAACTGGAGTTCTGATATAGATCTGGTATGCCTCGCTCGACCAACGCCCCAAGGTTTTGATCAGGTGATCCGGAACACCACGTGCCGCTGCAGTGGTCGCCGCCCCAATCCGGAAACTATGGCCGGAGTAGGCGCCGGAGT
>JALIRR010008954.1:0-17154 GCA_023091755.1 Montipora sp. Colony 1 RG-2022
ACATTATTAAAATGTAAAGCAACAGTGGAAGCACTCTTCATTCATCATATGTTCGAAACTAAAATTTTAGACCCTAGGAGCACTTAAATGATGTTTATTTTTATTCTATTTGTTTTTCCACCTCAAAAATCTTGTAACTATTGCACCTCTCAAACAGTTGATAGTATCATTGAGAATGGAAGAGCAATGTATCAGAAATGTTACTCGAGCAAAATATGTTTTTATTTCTGATTTTCTAAAGAAATTAAACGTAGGCCGCTGGCCATGTAAAAGTTATTCATAGAGCAAGATGTCAGGGAAATTTATCTTGTAATGTGGTTCTCAGTAAACAACAGCTTAAAACTGCCATTTTGGATAATAAGGAAAGCAGCACAGGCTTTTTGATGTGAATTTCTAGCTACTGCATTTGTGGTGTTTTCCAGTGGTATGCAAAGCAAAAGATGATTTACCACGTTTTTGTACACTACCGCTCAGAATTAACCTAACATGGAACGCGTTCGTGAACGTGATCAGAACGAAACTTGAACGAGAAATGAAGCAGCAACAGAATGGATTTGGAACGGGGGCAGAACGTATATGGAACAGGGGCAGAACGGATATGGAACAAACAAGTTCTCTTTAACCTGTTCTCTAGAACACGTTCTCATCTGCAGGAACGCGTTCTAGAGAAGGTCCCCGCTTGGCGAGATTTACGTGTACTTTGTGAAGTCCACATTTGTTAGCATTAGGGGCGTGTCGCTTGACACCCGGCCCGGTTAAAAAAGGGATTGGTGTTCAAGGCCGCTAAATTAAGCGCTTGAATTTAAGACTACAATTGGGAAACTGTAATAATCAGAAAACGGAGATGGAAAGTACATTTCATGTGCATTTAGCTGGTAAAGAGAAAGCTTCAAAATATCTTTCTGTTTTCAATTAAGAACAAAACAAAAAAACCCGCACTTCAAATGAGTGAGAAAAACAGCTGCAGTGAACGGGATTGAGATGTTAGTGTAAATATTTTCTTTTTCTCAATATGGCCAAAGAGGCTTGAAAATTTACGTACGCATTAGTTGGATAATACTGTTCATCCACAGACAATGAGTACTTTTAGAGTTGTAGAACCAGAACTAGCGTTACACGACTAGTTTTTGCACTAAATTTTTAACCATCACGCCAAAAATAAATTGATCGTTTGATCTGTGGTTTGGTTCGTTCGGTTTGAATGGTTTCCTTCACCTTAATCGTTCCTGTAAGATATTTCTTTTGTACATACAGTGTAACCGAAAATACACGTTAAAATTCCACTAGCCGTGAAATGCGCGCAAACAAAACAACTGACTGGTTCTGCTTCACTAAACAAGTTTGGTTGCCTAGCACGTGACAATTTTTACTCAATACGTGACTATTTCTCTCACGCAAAGTACAAACTTTAAACCCTTGAAACCTTTAAAACGCTTTAAACCTTTCTTTTTTTCCATTCTTTCAAACGATAGCTGCCGCGCACCAAACGAACGATAGAAAGGTTAAAGTGATACAAACGATAGAAACGAAATTAAAAGTGTGATGTTTCGGATCAAAATGTAACACGTCCAACGAAAAATTTTCGGACTCCACCAACTTTGTCTTTGTGCTGTGCGCTAACAAAGCAAAATCAACACAAGGAAAGTATCAAAATAAACAGCAGACATAATAGACAAGCTTTTGTTTTCGATATTATTCCAGATAAATACTTTGTAACAAAGAAATAACAGATAAACTTCGGGTATTGTCGGTAAGCGTTTGACAAACAATACCGTGCGCAAGGCCAAATTTATACGTAAGTCATCTTTTGTCCCTGTTTTGCTCACTTTTTGTATACAATCAAATATTATATTTTTGCACAATTGAAAAAGAAATCTTATTGATCACTGCAATAAGTTAACTGTTTTTGTTAAATATCTCAATCTCTAAAACCTCGTTTTAGGAAAAGACTAACTGCTTGACTCGAAGTTACAACCCATCTTCATCTCGCAGTGAATGTTCCTGGTTTTTGTGAACGCGTTCTTTTTCTTGTAAATGCGTTACATGGAACGCATCCAATGGAACCACAAGAGAACAGAGCTGGAATGGATTCGGAACGGGTATAGAACAGATATAGAACGGATAAGAGAACGGAAATTGAACGAATATGTAACGAATATGTAACGCATTCCGTTCAGCATTCCCTGTTAGGTTAATTCTGAGCGGTACTGTATACAATGGTTCTGAACCAAAAAATGTATCAAAAGTATTTTCAAATGTAGATTCTGTTATTGATCTCTTTTGTTCTATTGTTCAAAGTATATTTAATTGTTTTGAAACAAACTTTAAGGTTGCATTTCTTAGATGTTTTTGTGAATTATCAAATATAGAAAGGACACAAATAATAAGAAAGCATAAATCTACTTCAGAAATTGCAGCAAACTGGAAGAAAGAGGAGAGAAATTTACATTTCAATGGACCCAGAGAAAAAATAAGAACTTCCTTCAAATTGTTTTGAAAAGTCAGGTCGATGGACCCATCGAAAAAAACAGACTCTTTCAAATAAAGATGAAAAGTATAGGTCAATGAACTCACACGATAAAGAGCAACTTCTCTCAAATAGATTCTTGTAACACCTGTATATCTTTTTTTGTGGTGTACAATAAAGTTATTATTATTATTATTATTATTATTATTATTATTATTACTATTATTATTATTATTAAACTGTCAACAAAAATACAAATTACCTGGCAGCGCATGAGTGTAGGCTACTTAGAGCCTCTTCTTTATTCACATGTAATTGCATTTAGAGTGGCTTTAATGCGTTCCAAGATTGAGTAAAAATATTTGTGACATATTAGCATATTTAATCTATGTATACTAAGTAGTGTGAATATGTAATAAAGGTGCACATTTGCCCGGCTGAGATTCCCGGTTCGGAATACATGGCTGCAAATCAACGTGTTGCTGAGCAGAAGTTGGTTCGGAAGTTTGTGCAGTGCTAAGTAATCTGTTGTTGCCTACAAAACCAAAAGGTAATGTTGGATAATATCGTGCAGTAGCTCAAGGTTTCACTTTGGTATGCAAAATCAGATGCAGATGAATCTATCAGGAACTACATCATAGCTTTGAAGAAGTTATCAATCCATTGCAGCTACGGCGAATTTTTTAATCAAGCATTAAGGGACAGGTTGGTTTGCAGATTAAAGAAAGTTAAAATTCAAAACAAGTTGCTTAATACACCAAGCTTGGCCATTTCTATAAAATTGGCAGAGAAGAACACCTGCGAGTTTTGCCTGGTCTCTGCTTCGGCAACAGAAGGGGCAAGTTCAATGAATAACGTGAGCTGGGTTAACAAAGTCAGCCTGGGTGACAGAGGCAACAATAGTCAGCAAGGTGCAGTAAAGTGTCTGTGGTGCAATGGTAGCCACTTGTCCTGGGTTTGCAGATTCAGGATGCAAGGTGCTATACCAGATAGCAGATTGGGCACATAACGTTGGCATGTAAGAGTGGTACTTCAAGTAGGCAAGGTAAAGGAAGGATGAAACTCAGAGTTAAGAAGATAAGTTAAGCATTTTTGGTCTCTACGCTAAGGACAGCGACAAAGCGAGTAGGGGCTACCACGGTAAGGTGGTGGTAAATGGTGGGAGTAGCAATATGGAAATATTGCTATCTGATTATTTCGTCATGAGGAGTGACACCTACAGCAAGAAGTTCAAATATTGTGCACTTCAGAACACTGATATGCAGCTCTAGAACTACTCTGGTGAGATATCAAGAACATGTGGCCAGATTCTGTGCAAGGTCTCTCAACCTTACTGGGGCGTAATTGGTTGGAGAAGCTAAATATGGAATGGACCAAGGTTTTTAGTTTTAGCGAAATGTAGGGGAGTAAAGAGATCGCATTCTCAGCAAGCATGTGGATCTCTTCTGAGAAGGGCATGATGGTATGAAGGGAATTGAAGCACACATTCGGATTTGTAACAGGGCAATCTCGATATATTTCAAGCTGTGCCCTGTTCCATATGCATCGAGAGAGGCTGTGAAGGCAGAGGGTCATTGTCAAGGTTAAGCAGAGTGATTTGGCAAGCCCAGTTGTTGTCATGCCCAAGGCTGACGGATCGGTCAGATTATGTGGTGATTGCAAAGGCACCATCAATCAAGTGATTGATGATGAACAGTATCCTCTTCCATCAGCACAGAATCTGTACTCCACCCTGGCTGGATCCAAGGTGTTCACAAAGCTTGACCTAGCACACGCTTATGCACAAATGAGTGTTGATGAAGGGAGTCAAAAGTATCTGTGGTAACACCCTCAAGGGACTGTACGCCTAGAAAAAGCTGCCTTCTATATGGAGTGTGCCTAAAATTTTTCAAGCAACCATCGATGAGATCTTGCAGTGGGTGGCGAAGTGCATATGTAATCAAAATGATATCCTTGAAAATCAACCTATGATGAGACAGAAGTCCTTCTGCTGGGGAATAATCAGGTGGTGAAAAGTTTAGAACTCAAAGGAACTGAGTTAAAAAAAACTATTAAAATCCTTGCGGTTTACTTTTACATATAATAACTCATTGTATTACAAATTGAATTTTGAATCGTTCTTAAAATCTCTGAGGAACTTGTTAAAGGGATGGGGCTAGAGGGGACTTACCTTGATTGGAAAAGTGCAAATTATAGAATTGTTTGCCATTGTACAGACTACCGCTATGATTTTCCTTTGTTTGAAAAGACAAAGATAAAGTTAAGCTCTTGGTATTACATGTAGTTAACAAAATTGAAAAATTGACAATAAAGTTGACAGTTACTTGTGAAAATACATTGTTTGTGGTTTGTCTTACGAAGCTCGTTTCATCCCGACCAAGGGGATGCTTCGTAATGATCAAAGGGGATGCTTTGTAACACTAACCATGAGCAATGTATTTTCACAAAATTGAAGAAGGTGGACTGAAAATTCCTGACCTGAAATTGATAATGTTAACTCAAAGAATAATGTGCATAAAGAAGTTTCTTTCCCTCAACACAGCCAACTGGAAAGCGTTTTTGAATTTTTACTTACAGAAAGTGGCAGGTAGATTAATTGTTATTCGACCATTGTAATCTTGACTATTCGAAATTATCAATATCCCTACCTACTTTCTAGAAAGAGTGCTTTGTAGCATGGGCTTCCTTAAATTGTTCCATAAACCCTTCCTCTGCATCCAACTTTTTGAAACAGCTTCTATGGAATAACAGGTTTATTAGTATTGAATTCTCATTCGCTTCATCACCCAAATTTAGTTCATCTTGGTTTTATAACAGTCGGGGACCTTCTTTATTTGCATAGCAATTTCAAACTAATTGATCCGCAACATTCACATCCTTCTTCCATTGATTTCTTTTTACTTTTTCAACACCATCCCTGTGGAATGGTGCAAGAAATTAAAGTTAGGTGGTAACAAATCTAGCCCCAGGTCTGGGGCTGAGGCCTAGCAGTGTTTATGCCTGCAGAATTTGGATATCTCTTCACAGGTTGTTCTGTTCACAGAAAGTAAAGAATTATTGTTGTTATTGTTATTGCACTGTTTTTGTTATTGTTTTGTTGTATTTGAAAGTTCCAGGTTGTGGGGTTTACATGTATATGGACCATGAAAAGAACTAGAAAATTTTTTTAGAAAAATTATAAACTGTTTTCTTTTTCAGATCTACAATGGTAAAGTGACAACAATTATGCAATTTGGATGCTTTGTGCAGATGGAAGGCTTAAGAGGTCGACATGAAGGCTTGGTACACATATCTCAGGTAGATACATGCTTGTGTATGCTTGTTTATGCTTACAACTGAATGTAATTCCTACAGTGAGGCTTGGCTGTGCTCAGTTCGTTGCTGGTGGTTTCAATTTTAATTACCATCATGAATTCAAACATTATGACTTTGAAACGAACTGGATAGAGGGAACAATCAGGAAAACCAAGTATGTTATTGTTTACAGAACTTGTGGTGTTCCTGCAAGTGATTTCTTGGATTATCTTGATGATGTTGTTAAAACAGAGAGTCAGTCTGGTAAAGAAGTGGTAATTACTGGTGACTTGAATTGCAACTGCTAGAAAAACTGAAAGAATGGAACAGTTTCTGTTGGCAAATGAACTCACAGAAATAATAAAGGGGTCTGTCAGAGTCAGACTAGCTTTTTAGTTCAACCTGATCACTAATTGGCGAACTTATCACATCAACCCATGTGCTTTTAAAGTGGTACTACGATCAAAAAAACAATTCTTTTTTTTCTTTGGATTTCAAAACACTAACTGACCCAAGTTTTAAGTTCTGATTTTAAAAGGAAACCTGTTTATTTTAACTGGAATTTTCTTATTTATTGGTCCGCCATTACTAACTGTAAAATCTTGAGAGAGCTGGGTCCAGGAGAAAATGACGTCAAAGACTCACTAGTTTAAGAATGCAATGCGTGTGTACACATAATTAGATTTTTAAATGCGCAGAGTTTCTGGAAAACGCTTAGTTTGATTCGTCCCAATATGAACGGGAAAAGCAGTATTGACAAACTAGTCCTAGCAGAGAAAGAAGTAACTGACAACAAGGATATTGCTAATGCCTTATGTATGTTATGTCATATGTGCTTAGCTGAACACTTGGATCTCAGAGCTGAAACAGCTTCTGAACTGGTGTCTTCTGACAGTGGGACCTTTAATTTTACATTACGTAATGAACACGAAGTGTTTAAAGCTATAAACGAACTCAATAAAACCAAGGGCACTGGATCTGACGGGATTCCCGTGAGAGTCTGACTTTTCCAATGACTCTCTTTGAACGGGTCCATCTAACTGGAAAAAAGAGAGAGAAACACCCCTGATCAAAGGAGGCTAACCCACCGATTGTGACAACTATTGGCCTATTTCGATAACGCTCTGTATCTCAAAGATCAATTGAGTTCTTTGTCAACACCAACTTGTAGTATTTTGCTTGCGAAGTTGGTATCACAGAAGAGCATCAATTCGCCTACTGGTGTTGCTCAAAGTAGTAAACTCTTAGAAGTTAGCAGTGGATAACAGTCTTAAGTCTGCTTGCCTTTTTCTCGACCTTAGGAAAGTTTTCGATGTCATTAAGCATGATATCCTGCTTGCTAAATTTGCATCTTATTGTATTGAAGGGAGCACTCCCTGGTGGTTTAGAAGGTAGCTAGTTATATGTAACGTTATGTAAAGACTCTGTTTGTGAAAATATGTGTATTGTGAAGACATAAATGCATATGTGAAGACTCTGCAGCTCTCTTTTGAAGTACCTCAAGGATCAGTTTTGGGACCGACATTATTTATCCAACATATCCAAAGCATGTGATAATTCAGTCATTGCACTATGATGACATCATGCATGACATCTTAAAGAACCTGACTGTAAAGTGCTACTATGATCAAAAAATTATTTTCTTTTTTTCTTCAGATTTTGAAAGTGTGATTGCTTAACACTTGACTGGCAAATTGTGAGCTTTGACTGCTATCGAATGGCTGTTTACTTTAAGTTTAAGTTTTGGATTTTGTGGTCCGCCATTATTCACATTCCAAACTGACTGATTGGACCTCAGAAGGTTGGATCTAGGGAAAAGTGACATCATTTACTCAGTAGCGTAAAACTTTAGCATATAAACACAGCTTATTATATGCACAGCTCGAGTTTAAAAGTCTAAAGGCTCCAAAAATCGTGTACTGCATATTAATGCAGCAGCATACACACGCATTGCATTCTTAAAATGTGTCACCCTATTTGGGAAAACCGGGCTTAATGAAAATTGCGTGGAGCTGTTTTTTACAGCAACACATTTGGAAACGTTGAAATGCATTCAAGAACATTCTCAATGCATTTTTAAACGTTCAGTACCATTAAAAAATCATTTCAAAACATTCAGAAAACGTTTATAAACGTTGATAATACATTTCTTCAAAGAATCATTATTATTAATTAGAAAACATCCACAAAACGTTCCAGCAGTGTCAATTACTGATTGTCACGAGTAGAATTCAGCCTTGTCCATTTACAATTTAGTACAGCCACTTCACAAAAATTAAATTTGCAGAGAAAAATGTCTCAGGATTTTGTTCCATTTTGCATTTTCCTTATTCCCAAGTTTAGTGGATGCCGGCTTTTATGCTGTGCAATTTTGACGGCCCGTTTGCTATTCTATGTTTAGTTTGCAAGTTAGCGCCGACAAGCAAACACCAGCAATTGCTATAAACTATTATTTGCCATTGCAAATAACCTTTAATAATTTTCTAAAAAAAGATATTCACTGTTATCAAATTTATTTGTATCATTCCAAAAGTCTTGATACAAATCATTGGTTTCGATTTCATAAGTCAGCAAGTCTGTATCAGTGAATAATAATTTTGCTTTATTATTGTACTTTTGTTTGATATAATTACGTGTGTAATGAAAATCATACGTTAGCGTTTTGCTTAAATCTAAAATACACATTCCGACATAAACTGGTCTATTTAGGCTAAGTGTTCCTTTAATCTTATGGACAGCTTCTAGATTTTCGTTGAATATTTTACTGCTTACATAAGTAGGTTTTGATGTTAATTTCAACAGTTTTTTCTCATCCGTGACGAGCCTTACATCGACTCTTTTGCGCACATTTCAACAGCATTTACCATAAATGGTGTTATTCATCAATTTGAAAAAAATCTTTTTCAAAAGCATTTTTGGCATTAGTTCTTTTCTGAGTATTAACCAGACAGACAGACAGACAGTTTATTCTCTAAAATATAAACAGGCTTACAGAGAAGTATAATCAAGACTTAATGAGAAAAGGGCAAAAATAGTTAAACTAATAGCTTACCCTAAAAGTTGGAAATATATAAAGATTACCTAATTAACTAAGTGGATACAAAAGAATAAGACACACAGTACACACACACACACATGCATAAAGGCAACATATAAATTAAACATGAGCAAAATAAAGCAACCATGTCAATCAGCATTTATTAGTATCGGGATAAGTAATGACTGAAAATGGAATTCTTAAAAAGTTTTTTAGAATGCCTAGAGCGGATGGAAAGGGAAAGATCATTCCAAAAATAACGTCCAATAATAGTGGTAGAGAACTTTCTGATGTTTGTTCTGTAAAAGGGAATATATAATTGTCATAAAGAGACATTGCGAGTGGTATAGCTATGTTGTTCTGATAAAGGAGGTATTTCAAAATTGATCACATAAAAGATCAAAGAATAAAAGGCATGTATGGAGTTTAACAATGTCAGGAAATTTCAAAATGCCTAGGTTGACTTAGTGGGGGGTAATATTATCCATGAGTATTAAAGTCAATATACTGCTTCATCCATGGTGACTGATCAAACTCAAGTACTCTGTGAACTTTAGTGACTTTTAATCCTAAAGCAATATACAATTGAAGTGTTCTGTAGTGTAAAACGTATTTTTATTTGTTGTTTAATGTTGGTATTAACTTATGAACAAGACCAGTTGATATATTATATTGATCAGCAATCTTTTTACAATAAGGAGACAACATATCTTTATTAACTTTGATCTTTCCAACAGCACATGGATAATCATTATCCACATTATGCAATTTTTTCAGATGCTCAAGATCAACTTCCAATATCAATCCCTTAGTTCTGTATTCTCTGTACTTAGCTACAATCATAGACAAAAGTAGTTGGGAAGGTCATGTAAATGAACCCCCTTCTGTTAAACCTCAAAAGAAATAGTTTTACTTTCTCTTACATAGCCCCCTTCCCCCCTCCCTATTCAATGTTGGAAGGTAACTCGACAATTTCCCACTGAAACAATTCAGTTTTGTACAACATTGAAGGAGGGGGGAGGGGAGACAAGCAACGAATACTTCAAAAGTGCTAATCTTCCCAAAGGTTTTGTCTAGGATTGTACTGTATGAGAGTAGGAAATCTGCTTTGAACGCTAAGATGGCGGGTTGGTCGTGGGCGTTGTGCTCTGTGTTTATCTTATTCCAGACGATTCTCCTGGTCAACAAATTCACAAATATTATTATAAATCCATCTTATGAGAACAGCGACTGTTTCCTGGTCTACTTGAAGTTTGGCAAAAACTATTCGCTCGTTAATTTTCGTGGAAAACTTCTGCACACCTTGAATGCAGATCATAATCCAAGGAAGCGGATGAAATATCTGAGAGGAAGAGTACCCTACTATTCCAACTCTTCTGCATCGTTTAATATTGAGCTCCTTAGAGCAGGTGATATCGAGCCAAACCCAGGCGATGTGAGAAACCCATGTTCTGTTTGCAGTAAACCGATTGCGAGGACTCACCGAGCGCTTCGCTGTTCCACGTGCTATCTTCACTCTCATATCAAATGCGGAGATGTAACACCCGTGGCATATCGTGAAATTAAAGCGATGTCTAACTATCACTGGGTCTGCCGTTTCTGTAAAATTAGTTCTGCAATGCCTTTTTCCGATGTTGAAGATGTCGATTTTCTACAATTATTTCAGGATGGCGAAAAAAGTATCAACAACCAAGATGGCGGCTGCCAGAATCGCAATATTGCTAATGACTCAAACTCTGCGTCATGGTATAAGGAAAATATCCGCTCGCACTACAAGTTTAATCTGACTATAGCCCATCTAAACGTCAATGCACTTGTAAACAAAGTCGATGAAGTCAAATCCATCCTAGACGAATGCTCATTTGACATTCTGTTCCTCGCTGAAACGAAATTAAACAGTACTATCGGTAATCTTCTTCTGGATCACCCTAATTACCGGATTATACGGAAGGACAGGACAAGAAATGGGGGAGGAATTATGGCATATGTGAGATCTAACATAACAGTGGTAAGACGACGCAAGTTTGAACCGGCTAATATCGAATCCCTGTCCCTTGATGTAAAGGGAAATAATGGTGTTTATTTCATGATCTGTGCATGTTATCGTTCACCAAGTAAATGTAAACCTGCAGTCTTCCTAACCTCACTGGCCACTACTCTCGAGCTGATGTACAATTCAAGACGGGAGATCGTCGTGATTGGTGACCTAAACTTCGATCTGTTTTCAGATCACAATGACATCAAGAAATTTAAGGAATTGTGTGATCAGTTCCAGTTGACAAATTCAATCGAAACGCCTACTAGAGTTACCGAATCTACAGCGACCTTACTTGATCTTATTCTCTCCAGCCATCCTGACCATTATGCAAAATGCGGCTCACTTCACTTGGGCATTAGCGACCATGATTTGATATACACTGTAAGAAAACAGAGACTTCCGAAACCTCCCCCAAAGCAAATTTATTATCGAAGTATGAAAAATTTTGATGCTGAATTATTCATCCGTGATCTTAAGAATGTCCCGTGGGAAAGTGCATATATATTTGAGAATGTTGACGATATCTGGTCCCACTGGAAAGGCCTGTATAACGAAGTGCTTGATTCACATGCGCCTATTAAGAGGATTCGTGTACGGGGAGACCAATTGCCGTGGATCACACCTGAGATAAAGCTTCATATCTCTCGTCGTTGCCAACTGTATAGAGCTTTTCGTAAAAACCCTTCGGCTGAAAACTGGGACGCCTTCAAGAGACAAAGGAACAAGGTTACCTCGCTGAAGCGTAAAGCTCTACGCGGCTACTTTGTTAGCGCAAAGTCTAATAAATCTAGCCCAAGGGAATTCTGGAAAAAACTGAAGCCTCTCTTACCAAACACGCGTGGGTCGTACTTGGGCAAAATAACTCTCATTGAAAATGGTCAAGTTTATAATAAACCCCAAGAAGTGGCTGAAATATTTAACAACTATTTCGCCAAGTCAGGGCTAAGCCATTCTTTGGCTCTCACTGAATCTGAGTTCGACAAACATCCCAGTGTTAACCTAATCAATGAAATGGGTGATGATCAAGATCAAGAGTTTTCCTTTAATTTCCAGCCTGTCACTGCTAAATATGTGTTGGACCTGCTATTAGATCTAAATGGATCCAAGGCAACTGGCGTGGACAGTATTTCCCAGAGGCTCCTGAAAGCGTCTGCTCCTGCTTTGGCGACCCCCTTGTCTCGTTTGTTAAATTATTGTCTCGAACAATCTTGTTGGGTTAGCGAGTGGAAATCTAGCAACATCAGTCCAGTTTTTAAAAAGGGATGTGAAGTTACCAAAGTTAATTATCGTCCCATCTCAATTCTATCCTGTGTATCTAAGATTTTTGAACGAATTATGTATAATCAACTGTATAACTACTTTGTTTCACGCCGTCTACTCTCCGACAGCCTGTCTGGTTTCTTAAAGGGGCATTCTTGTTGCACGGCACTGCTGAAGATCACAGAGGACTGGAGAGAAGCATTAGATGAGAGACAAACAGTCTCTGCGGTGTCTATAGATCTGAGTAAGGCGTTTGACACTATATGCCACTACCTCCTGATAAGAAAGTTAGCGGCAGATGGGCTTCTGGACCACTCCATTCAACTGATTCGCTCTTACCTTGTTAATCGTAAGCAACGAGTCAAGATAGAGAACGCTTATTCCAACTGGCCTGTAATCCAATGTGGTGTCCCGCAAGGATCTCTTCTGAGACCGCTTTTGTTTAATATATATATAAATGACATAACCCGTATTACCAAGAATATGGAATTGAGGCTCTACACAGATGACACAACCGGTTGTGCTGCTAGTAACTCACCTGCGACCTTGGAATTCTACATCAATAGTGACCTGGCGAGATTATCACATTGGCTTGAAGATAACTACCTCACCATCAATGCCACTAAGACGCAGGCTATGATTGTTGGCAAATCCAACTATAATTATGAGCTCACTTTAAAGTCAAATAATATTCTGACTATCGATGAACTTAAGTTGCTGGGAGTGACGATTGACAATAAGCTCACCTTTTCTTCACATATTAAATTGGTTCTTAGTAAAATTCATGCAAAGATAGCCGCCTTGCGCAGAATCAGGAATTTTATTGATAGTGACACTGCGGTTAAACTATATAAGTCGTACATTCTACCTCATTTTGACTATTGTAGTCCTCTTCTAATAGGAATTAATCAAACTTTATCTGATAAGTTAGAAAATGCCAATTATTACGTACTTAGAACTCTCTTCAATCTACCTAAGTCTATTAGTTACGAGCAGATCTTGTTGCAGTATAATTTAGATTCCATTAAGCATAGGCGCCTGGTCCAAGCTCTGACACTTGTGTACAAAAGCTATCCCAATTATATAAGTAATATGTTTAGAATCAAAAACTGTGTTTACAATCTTCGCGGCAATGGTAGCAGACTCGATCAGCCGGCCCCCAATACTGGTTTTAAACACAGATCTTTTTCGTATATTGCGTGCCGCCTCTGGAACAAGATACCTTTGCATGTTAGGGAGGCCCCAAATCTTAAGAATTTTATGGCCAAACTAAAGAAACTTAAGTTGAGCCAGGACGAGTGTCGTTGTAATTTCTGCTCTAATTAGATGCTATTATAAATTTATAGTATGGATAGGTAATTTTATTATAGATTCTTAGTCTAGTATTTTCTTAATTTATATACTAATGTAGATACACGTACATTTTTGTAACGAGTCTTTTTTAGGCTCATCAATGTCACGTGTTGAATAAAGTTTTTCAGTTTACTCACGCTATTGGTGCAAAAGAAGTAATCACTGTTAATTTACTTATTTAATGTGACTCTGTTTGAAATGCACATGACGTTTTTAAAAGGCGCTGCTGTCAACTTGGCAAAGTGCAACTGACATTGTAAGAGTTTAGGCCGTGAACTCGTTTGACCTTTCAAGACCAGCTTTTTGGCTTTAATTAACTATCATTTAGTCTCCCCTTTCTGTTCATTTACGATGGAATTTTCGTCACGTTATTTGCTCTACATTTTAATACCGTATTGAGACACCAAGGCAACATGACGTCCTAACACATGTAATGAAAGTTGAAAACTTCCCTTATTTTGAACCAGATAAACGCCTTAAATTCATGATAACATGGCAAAAGCAGTTAAATGTTAAAGCAAGCACTAATCGTGTTTGTTTTTGCAAAGGAACTGCAAACGCTAAGAAAAAAGTAGTCTTTCCAATTTAAGACCACACCCAGAATTTTCAGACAATCGTAGACAAAAGTAGTTGGGAAGGTCATGTAAATGAACCCCACCAGAGCTGTATTTCAATCCGCTTCTGTTAGACCTCAAAACAAATAGTTTTACTTTCTCTTACATAGCCCCCCCCCCCCCTCCCCCCTATTCAATGTTGGAAGGTAACTCAACAATTTCCCACTGAAACCAGTCAGTTTTGCACAACATTGAAGGAGCGGGAAGGGGACACAAGCAATGAATACTTCAAAAGTGCTAACCTTCCTAACAGTTTTGTCTAGGATTGTTAATTTGTTTTTTTATGATAACCATTTAAAACCACCTATTGGTAAATACTGACATCCATCCATATAAATTATTAGCGTAATTAAATAAATTATTATTAGATAATAATAATAATAATAATTAATTAAATAAATTATTAGCGTAATAAATTATTAGCGTACCAAATGTAAAGAGTTGCAGATAAGTTTCTCAAGATCTGCAGATTCTTTCGAAGCAGTTACTATCAATAACAAACCAATAAAGGTTGTAACCAGCGTAAAACTTCTTGGTCTCACAATTTCAAACAATCTTAAGTGGAACGCTCACATAGAGAATGTTATCAAAAAAGGAGCCTCCAGGCGTTATCAGTTAAGACAACTTAAGCGTGCAAAAGGAGATCCTGCGCAGCTAGTTTGTTTTTATACTATGTGTATCCCGCCCCTGTCTGAATATGCTTGCCAAGTTTTCCACAATGGTCTACCTAAGTATCTCTCGGAAGAGCTAGAGAACATTCAGCGTCGTGCACTTAGAATAATTTTCCCAGATTTTGGCTACCAAGAAGCTCTTAAAGAGTGCAATATTGCCACCCTCTACCAACGGCGCCAATTGCTGACGGAGGGCCTGTTCAATGAAATCAAAGACAACAGCTGCCACAAATTACATGGCCTTTTGCCGTCACGTAATCTTAGTACTGTAGCCTTAAGGAGAAAGCGCGCTTTTAACGTACCTTTTTGCAGAACAAATAGACTAAAGAATAGTTTTATTATGTACAACGTGGCTATTTCTTAAAATTCTTCACGTATAATATATATAATAGTATACATAAATAGTTTTTTAGTATTTTTAGCTTTTTTTATTTAGTTTTTCATCTTTTTTGTATTTAGTATCAAGTAAACATTTGTACAGGTCCGAAATCCAGCCTTTTGGCTGCAATGGATTTTTAATAAAGCTATATATCTATCTATCTATCTATCTAAATACATAATATACTTTGAAGGAGCCTTTTTACTGGGTTGCTAGTATGGCAATCCAAGTCGGAAAGTGGGTGGGATTTGTTCGTTTTATTTCTTTTATTTTCCGTGTCAGTAAAAGTCTTGCCTGTCACTCCCCTGGTAAGTGGTGTCTTTGTGAATAGAGCCTTCTGCGTGTATTTTCTTAGGATTGAGAGGGTAGTGGAAATGCATAGATTTCTCTGGTGGACACAGGAGAATCATTAACTTAGCCTGCAATGGCGTTGAAAGTCATGTAACATGAATGGCGTTTTAGTGGATCCTTAAACAAAATATACCCTTATGGAGCTTAATAATGGAAAGTCAGTTGGATAAACTAGGCAGGCGGTGAAAAACCAACACCTGGAACCTCAAAAGCGACGAGTAATGGACTTCCACAACAATCTATTGCCCGTCGAGCCGAAATCAAAGTGAGCTGTATTTCTAAAATAATAGTTTACCAAGTGTGCTGTTATGTAGAACACTGAAACCAAATGGAAAATTCTCTGGTAACTTATGGGTTCAACAAAGACAGAGAGTGAATCAAACACCTTAAGTGGTCTGTGATCAACTCTGCAAAGTCTTCAGGTAAAAATATAATTGGAAATGTGACAGCCAAGAATTATTTGAAAGAAAGCTTGTCATGTATTTTGTGCTTGATTATTCAAGGAAAAGGTTCTTCATGGAAACGGTTTGATCCTGAAATTTTAGTTTGTTATAATATTGCGCATATTTTACACAACTGAGTTTTTTCTCTTCATGCACGTAATGAAATAGGAAGGGGTTTTTGCCTCTAATAGCAAATATGTTGTTTGTTTCAAAAAATTATTCGCTGAAAAAGGTGGCCTTTATGAATTCATCATGTTTTATAATATGCAAGCTTAACTGGATAGTTTTTATGGCAATAGTAAAGCATTTTCCTGTCATAATGAGGTTAGCGTCTTTCTGTTGTGCTACAACTTAATTAAATTTAAATATACACTCTGCCTCGTGAGTTTGTTATTCTCGTTAACCAGCAATGGCGTCGAAAGTCATTGCAACGCGAATGGCATTTTAGTGCATCTTATGTTGTTTGTTTCAATTAAATGTCT
The DNA here is from genome assembly GCA_023091755.1 of Montipora sp. Colony 1 RG-2022. NCBI lineage: Eukaryota > Metazoa > Cnidaria > Anthozoa > Scleractinia > Acroporidae > Montipora > Montipora sp. Colony 1 RG-2022. The sequence continues at coordinate 16,390 of JALIRR010008954.1, forward strand.
CGCTGGAAAAGGATTCTTTGATATTTTCTGCCTTTGTGAATTATAATATGTTGTGTATTGAATTTTCGAGCTTAAGGTTGAAATGGGATACGGGAGGATATTTTTAGTGTTGCTTTGTAAGGAGGAAAGGTTCATAAAAATAAACAGGTCTGTTGGAAGCGTGCTTGAGTTTCGACAAAAATTTTAAACTGAGCCCCAAAATCAGCAAAAAATTGTGACGCCAATGAATAATAAAGTAGCTGCTATTTCCAAAATGATGGAATAACCTGGTGATAAATAACCTTGTCTTGGAGAGTAAATTTTTGACTTAGCAGAAACAATGGTCAACCCTGGGTCAACCTCAAGAGTTTGGGCGATTGTGATCTTTGTTTGTTTTGACTTTGCTCATTATTGTCAAACTTTATAACAATTGACAGAAAAAGAAACTTACAAAAACCCGGTATCTTGCTATCATTTGACACAGATGCTTCACCGTTTGGCGAGTAAACATGCCATGGTAACTTAATCACGGCGCCTGCTGAATTCCGGCGGTCACTTTCGATTTTGCGATTTATTTGTGCAACCAAAAGTACAACAACAAAATTGAATGTAGCAAAAATCTCCCAAAATGTTTGTCGCTGATCGTAACTTTTAATATTCTATATTCACGGTTCAAAGTTAATGTTGTTTTCATGTCGTAAATTTGTTATTCTTGAGCGACCATCCTGGAAACTTCCTTCTGCTCTTTCTAAAAACTGTGTATCAATTTACTTTTGCATCAATATT
>JALIRR010008955.1:0-7500 GCA_023091755.1 Montipora sp. Colony 1 RG-2022
GACACTAACTGAGTGTCAACTGATTCACTAGCACTGACTTGAATGTTGTGTAAAGAGACAAAGTTATCTCTAATGTCAGAGATAGAGAAAATTTCAATAGCTTCTACCTCTTCAACAGATTCAATATTTTCATCCAAAGTAATGAAAGATTGTAGAATATCTTCATCAACAGTTGGAGGTGGACAGTGAGAAAGTACATGAAGTCCAACAGCACTACTGCAAACCTGCTGCAAACCCTCTCTGAGTTTTCTATTCAGTGTACCAGGATCAGGTATTATTGACCTTGGATCAAAGTTGTTGATATCTGCATATGCTTTTTCGTGTTTGCCATATTCACTCTTTGTAAGCTTTAGGTCATGCAATGAACAAGAGTTGGTGTTAGGCTTTGCTCGTCTTACCCACTGGCACTGACCTGATGTGCAAGATTTTACATCATTGATACGTGCAGTATGTTCTAGGTCAAACAACACAGCTGCAATGTGACGACATGTTCCATCTAATCTACAAGCAATTAAAACAATATAATGAAGGGATTGTTAAGTTTACAACTGGGATGAAAGGTGATTAAAACAGTACAAAATTTAGAATAAAATGTCTTTCTTTCCCTTATCCCCATTCCCTCACCACTTTCCCAAAGTAATTTCAAATAGCAAAGTTTACTACCCACCATTCGCGCTGAGGAATACTCCAAACATTATCAGCCACCACATTTCAACATTGTAATCTATGTACAGTAGTCCACAGTATTGGATAAAAATGTCTGCTTAAGTAAAGCATATACTTACCCTCCTTTACAAGGGCAAAAGCCATCTTTAACTACACCAGAGTCTTCCATGATTATGAAGCCATTGTAGGTTTGTTTATTATCGTCAGTTTTGGACCTCTCCGTTGGTAACACCTTGAACTTGAATAAAGTGTAGCTCATGTCGTGAACACAATGCATCATGCAATCTTGAACATGACCATCTGAAAATAACTTGTATCCAAGAAGACTCTTAAAGGACTTGAGATTCTCAGGGGTGTACTCCCCAGAGTCAATCAAGTACGTATACAAATCAGCGAAAGTAAATAGAGATATCTTAGAAAAATCGTAGCTCCAGTTCTGGATATTTTCCGGGCGAGGTATTGCGCCCTTTTCAGTGTTCAGTTTACTAGCTATCACGTCTGAGGTGTCTTCGTCGTCTTCATCGATCCGTTGTAATTTCATTTCACGTGCCTTCACTGCGAGAGCCACCAGTTCAGCTTTACGTTTACTGCGTTCTTGATCACTCACCTGACTCCCTTTCTTTGTTAAAAAATCTTTTAGCCAAGGAACGCTCTTCCCATCAAATCGTTCTTCCATTTTTTCTTGATTTCTACGAAATTCCAAAATTCTTACTTTTTTCTCGGTACACTATTCCCCCAAGCCTCGCTTTCGCGTCCTTATTTGTTACCAGTCTTACGCGCCTAAATATATCGGAAATGGGCTATTGAAAACGAAAAAAACCAGCAAGATTCAGAGCGGCTCATCGTATTAACCCTCACTAAAATGTGGAAAGATACCGGCCTTTAATAACAGGATTTTAATCCTGTAAACAGAGTAAAATCTATAAGTGGCACTATTGGGAGTTAAAGGGTTAATGGGGACATAGTTTTTGAGTGAATCCAGCTGTTGTTAACCCTTTCAGCCCCGTGGGGTTCCCCATTGACGAGTAAAATCGTCTGGCGTTAGACAGAGTAAAATCTATAAGTGGCACTATTGGGAGTTAAAGGGTTAATGGGGACATAGTTTTTGAGTGAATCCAGCTGTTGTTAACCCTTTCAGCCCCGTGGGGTTCCCCATTGACGAGTAAAATCGTCTGGCGTTAGACAGAGTAAAATCTATAAGTGGCACTATTGGGAGTTAAAGGGTTAATGGGGACATAGTTTTTGAGTGAATCCAGCTGTTGTTAACCCTTTCAGCCCCGTGGGGTTCCCCATTGACGAGTAAAATCGTCTGGCGTTAGACAGAGTAAAATCTATAAGTGGCACTATTGGGAGTTAAAGGGTTAATGGGGACATAGTTTTTGAGTGAATCCAGCTGTTGTTAACCCTTTCAGCCCCGTGGGGTTCCCCATTGACGAGTAAAATCGTCTGGCGTTAGACAGAGTAAAATCTATAAGTGGCACTATTGGGAGTTAAAGGGTTAATGGGGACATAGTTTTTGAGTGAATCCAGCTGTTGTTAACCCTTTCAGCCCCGTGGGGTTCCCCATTGACGAGTAAAATCGTCTGGCGTTAGACAGAGTAAAATCTATAAGTGGCACTATTGGGAGTTAAAGGGTTAATGGGGACATAGTTTTTGAGTGAATCCAGCTGTTGTTAACCCTTTCAGCCCCGTGGGGTTCCCCATTGACGAGTAAAATCGTCTGGCGTTAGACAGAGTAAAATCTATAAGTGGCACTATTGGGAGTTAAAGGGTTAATGGGGACATAGTTTTTGAGTGAATCCAGCTGTTGTTAACCCTTTCAGCCCCGTGGGGTTCCCCATTGACGAGTAAAATCGTCTGGCGTTAGACAGAGTAAAATCTATAAGTGGCACTATTGGGAGTTAAAGGGTTAATGGGGACATAGTTTTTGAGTGAATCCAGCTGTTGTTAACCCTTTCAGCCCCGTGGGGTTCCCCATTGACGAGTAAAATCGTCTGGCGTTAGACAGAGTAAAATCTATAAGTGGCACTATTGGGAGTTAAAGGGTTAATTAGTGGAGTACTAAATAAGAGGCGTACATTTTACTGCGTTTAGTTTTACTCCACTTTTTCACTCCAACTCCTTGAAAACAAAGAATTAATCGGTGGATTTCACAAAAATAAAACAACCCCAATTCCACATCTTAGACTGGCTAAACTTAAATTTACCCTACAAAAATACATATATAGGAGTAAAATCCTCTTCTACTTTTTTTCTCAGAAAGTAGAATTAGTAAGTGGGGTAGACTTTACTCAGTATCCCGATAAATAGGAGTAAAATTAACTCCAGCATATTATATTACTCTGTAGGGAGAGTAAAATTTACTCTAGCAAAGTCATTGCCTTTGAATATTAACTAGTACTGAGTAAAAACTACTCTTAGTGGAGTTAAATTATCTCCTCTTAGGAGTACATTTTACTCCGCTTTATTTTACTCCACTATTTCACTCCAGCACTGCAGTGAAATTAACTCTTTGAAAATAATAGTGTAAGATACTTTTCTCCTGCCCGTCAGTTCTAATTTGTGAGGTTTCCCTATCTCGGATGACCCTCAGAAAACGAATTATACGTCGACAGAAAATGAAGGGGAACGAAAAATGTCTTAACAAGTTTAAACGAGAAGCTCTACACAGTTATGATTAATACATTTCGTTTTATTGCTCTATATCGGTAAAACATTAGCTGGATTACATTTCTATATCACTACAAATTAACACGAGAACCATTATTCCTTTAAGGTTTCTTGCATTCTCTATATTTTCAACAGCCCAATCTTTTCGCAGCGGCACAAAGCTCTCGTTTACGCAGAGAAAAATCGTTCATATCCGGCGAATCAATCCCCTCTTCATTCTAAAATTAAAAGAAGAGAGAGAAAATATTAAGACCTTCAATCCAAGCATCCATAAACTTTATAGGAAGAAAGCAAACTCTTCAAAGTTGCAATGACTTCATTTATTTAAAAAAAAACGATAATTTTTGTAGTGTTATCTGGTTCCTTGTCGTTACATTTTAGAGTTATTTGATGTTGTATTAATACACTCAATCATGCATGGTTTTTTTCCTTTTTAAAATGTCTCCATTCTTTTCAGTGTCATCATGCGTAGTGGACCAATTTCGACACACAAAGCCAATTTCATTCGTTGAATCAGCCGTTCCCGAAAATACCAAAGGAAAAACGGCTCTCAGGTTCAGAGCGTCGAGCAATGAATAATCATGATAGGAATTATAAGCTACGGTCACTTACTCGGGCAATTTTCTTTTCTTCGAAAAATTCCGGCTTCTCTGTCTTGACTTTCTGGTTCTGGAATTTTATCGCGGAGTTCACCCATGATTCAGATTCACTTATTAAAGCTGTCACCAGAAGAAGGGTTAAAGCGAAGAAGAGTGCTTTGTTTACCATGCTCGAAGGGTAAGGGATCACCTATGTGCTTCTTTCGTGCAGCTCGAAATCGAGTTCGCAGGTTTGTGTACCTGATCGAAAAGCTATTGAAAACACTCTTATAATCATTACCAATCTCGTTCCCAGAGTCTTCGTTCCCCTTGACCAGCGGGTCGGGTTACGAGAGACTCTGGGATAATCCGTTTGGATAAAGTTTTTGATTGGTTGAAAGTCTGAGCATGAGCAATCGATTTCAGTCGCGAGGCGAGTGCCGCAAGAGGTTTCACAAAGCACCGTATGATTGTTTGCATTGGTTCGTTGATTAGTTTGGAGCCAAAGAAAAGAGCGAGAACCTATTAAATCTAATGGATTGGAATCGTCTCTCACTGAGTAATTATTTCTTTAAAATGTAGTCATACCGAGCTTCAAATATGAATCCATAAGATCTTCTCGTATAGTTACTTACGTACATGTGAGTTCCTGGAATTGAAAGGTGCGAGAACCTTTAGCAGATGAGTTTTTGGGTAGAGAAAAAGGAAAATTACTGATGCAAAGAGAACTCGTTTGGCTTGTGACAGTGCTGTTGAACGCTTTGAAATTATCGTGGAAGGCCCGTCTCTCTGGCATGCAAACCAATCCTTTCGGTAGGTTGAAAATTTTACTCGCATTTCATTTGGGTTCATTACACTGTACTGTTCTCAACCTCCATTGGAAGAAGAGGCCAGATCAGGTATAGAGAATCAAGTCAATGAAATGAAATGTACAACTCACATCCAATGGAACTTGTCTTACATTTTAGATACATGTACTTAGAAAAAATGGAAACTTCAGTTGTTGATTTTGTTATGCAAGGGACCGTTCATTTTTTATGAGAAGGGGGGGGGGGGGGGGGGGGCTGGGCTGGTGGGATTTGGGGGGGGGAGGCACTAAAAAAATTGGCTTGAAACGGGGGGCCAGCCGAAAAAAAATGAAGGAAAACGGGGGGTTGGACGAAAAAATTAGATTAAAAACAGGATAAAAGATTTTACAAATTGAGGAAAAAATTGACCTCTTTTATTTATAACAAATATACTAAAACATTTCCAGGGTATTCAAGAAAACTTCTCAACAGCTTTTTATATATTTTATAATAACAGTGAACGTACCATAATAACAGTCTTGAATAGTAACAACTTTCTTTTCATTCATAAAAATGTTGTTGTCAAGCGCATATTAAACAAAGACTAATAATTTGAGTCCTGTAATTGGAAATGACCTCGTTACCAAGGCTTTTTCTGAGAAATTTAATGGGAGGGGCATGAAACTACTACAAGGTGTCCAATTCAGCCCCTGACTCTGAAGACGACTCAAATGATGTCGTTCTTGCTTTTATCGCCTCAGACGAGGAATACGCAGACTTGCGGCCAGCTACAACACGCTCAGGACGAGCTGTAACAAGAAGAGCAGAAATTGACTTTTCATTCTTTTGAGTGATTTGTTAAAAGCAGCTTTCTAGCTTTCAGGTTTCTTTCAATAAATTATGTGAAATGTAACAAAACGAAATTTTAATACTGCAGTAACTTTTAACACCATATGTATTTTTTAAGGGGGGGGGGGGGGGCTTCCAAAAAATTACTCTGATGAGGGGGGGGGGGGGGGGAAGAGAAAAAATTCGGAAATTGGGGGGGGGGGGGTCATACAATTTTCAAATTACACTCCTCCAAATTCCACCAGCCCCCCCTACCCTATAAAAAATGAACGAATACTTAGCTTAACGTTTATGATGAAATTAAAAAAAAGGTCTAATATAAAGCTTGACCATCCTCTGGAGCCTATTACTTGTGGCACTTAAAAGTCAGTTACAAAAATGACACCATTCTCTTGAGTAATTAAGTACTTCTTTCTGAAGTACATGTGCCTTAACAGACTACTACATAAGGAGTTTTTTTTTTCCGTAATTGCTCAGCCCACAGTATTAATTATAGTGGCAATTATTATTTGCTTATTGAGGGCACAGTGGTCAAGTGTTTGAGACTTCAAAGGTTGCTTGACTGTATGAGTTCTGCCCCAGTTGTTTGAAGTGTGGATAGTGCTATCCACTGGATAAATCACTATCTACTGGATAATGTAATAATAATAATAATAATAATAATAATAATAATAATAATAATAATAATAATAATAAACTTGAACTTTGAACTTTGTTTTGTTGATAACTCAATTAGCTTTGGTAGTGTTTTTATCTGCTGGACAGTGATTTATCTGGCCTCAGTTGTTCTAAAGGTATATAACGCTATCTACCGGACAAATCACTATACACTGGAAAGTGCAGTTGGTTCTGCTATTACTTATCCACTGGATAGTGATTTATCCGGCTGATCGCGCAATCCATCATTTGAACAACTGGGGCCTGGTGGGTAGCGCTATTCACTTTTTGAACAACTGAGGCCAGGTCTTTATCCAACCTCTCTTCTCTGCCTCCTTTGTCCTCAACGACAAGAAAAGAGACCCTGGGAATGAGGTTGGTCTTGATCATCTCTCTGTTTTCTCTAACTTTAATCCATGTTGCCTCTCTATATACAACTTAATACCGACAAATGTTTGATAAGACTTTGTAACAAATTCTGTGATCAGTTAGCATCCCATTTAATGGAAGGGACAAAGTTTTTGACTGCTTAACCCATTGACACCTCAAACGCCCTAGGATGACCCCAGTTGACGACTAGAATCTCCCTGGCATTGGACAGAGTAAAATCTGTCATGTCAGATGCCCAGGGGTCAATGGGTTAAAGGCGATCAGTGATACCCCTTGTTACTCTACAGAAAACAGAGCTAAGTGCTGCCATCAATGAACTACCTGGCTCATTTAGTTTCATTATCTAGACACAGACTTTATGCTTTTACAGTGTGTTTGGGAGCAACTTTACAGCAGCCTATATTTCTGATAAATTATAACTATTTTGTGAAACAAAAGGAGACGGTAACGTTGCAGACTGTGCAGTATTTCTAGTCACTTGAGAACGTATTCCACACATCCCCTCAATTTAAATTTTGTCAGTTGACGGTTAAGTTTGTCAGTAAATTATACTGTCTATTTTGAAGTCAGACTGACTTCTTCGTGTTGGTATGTACAGTTGTCAACAGTTTCTAATGTAATTTATTTTTTATGCCAACAAAAGAAATGTTTAGGTTCAAGGTTTGTAGACAAGTATCCGGTCCTGTTTGGAGTGTTAAAATCAACAGTCTTAGGCTTTTTTGCATTGCTAGTCAGAGAGTTGAAGAGAAAAGTACCATTTCAAAACTTGTATGGTGCTGGCCACCCTACGGAAAGCCTTTGGCAGTGAGGAAAGGATGACATTATTTGGGGGGTAAGATGGGAAATGAACATTCTCTGGATAATATACAATGTATATATAATATTGTTACATCCAATCTGTC
>JALIRR010008956.1:0-15000 GCA_023091755.1 Montipora sp. Colony 1 RG-2022
AATGTATTTAAGATGTTTGCTCTGCTCTAAGAATCTTTATCTTTGCTAATCATGCCTAAAGTTGTCATACAAAATCGCGCGCTCTCATTGGCTCGCTATCTCGGATTATCAGCCGATAATCACGTCGACGGACAAAATGGCTGCCAGTAGTCGTTTTGCCACTGTAAGTGAAGATGATTTCGCGATGAAATTATATTTTTTTTTCTCTTTTTTGAAATAATCACCTGTGTATTTATACTAAAAGTGATTATCGGTGAATATTCGCCGAGACGAAGTCGAGGTGATAATCACTGAGCCTGAGGCGAATAATTGTTAATTAATAATTCATTTGTACTTGGTAATGTCAAGCGTTGCATATCATGCAAGATGTTGTAAAGTTTCTTGTTCAGTATAATGAAAACTTTGAACATTTTCCTCTGTTGGATAACTTCTCTGTTATCGACGCCGGGATCAATTGCAACCACAGATGAGTAAGTTCGTTCACTCGATAGACTGATAATCTAGAATCTAATCTTAGTGACCTAACTGTTACAAAAAAAATGAAATTAAGTTTAAGCCTACAGGCGGGTTGCCTATATTTGAGTCTCTCAATTTGATGTCCGCAACTTCGCCTGTAAAGAAAACTCAGTTCTTTAAATGCTTGGGCTTTTTAAATATTTTTTTTGGTTTTAAAAGGGCGAAAATATTAACTTTGTTGTATTTGTGTAGTCCCTCTCAGTTCCAAGGTTTGCAGGTGTTGCGGGTGATATACTGACCACAAAATCATTAAGCTTCGCAATAAACGGACTTCTGATATTCGATATCAAAAAGCTTTGTCCGTGCATCCTTCACTGACAGAGCTAAAACTGTAGTTATCACTTGTTTTACAATGTTTACATATGGCAATGCATCCTTTGAGAAAGATCGTATATTAAAAGCGTGCAATTCATGCACGCTATTAATATATGCCGAACTCTTCAGTTAGCATGTGCAAATAAATTTCAAGTAACTCCGCACTGCTAACCGTGTTTCCATGCCACTGTTTTGAATCAATCAAGGTTAGAAAATCCTGTAATGGGAATTGCTTTTAAAGTCTTTCTTAAAATTGCTTCCAAACTGCTTCGGTCAAAAGCAAAAGCGAGCGTAGTTGATGCGATGTCCTGGGATTTTACCAACTTGGATATAGATTTCTCTTAAAAACGCCAACGAGGAATACGGCTTCTAACTTGACAGAATTAATAGATCGTTTTCACTGTCACGCAATAAAAAAATAAACTCGAAAACCATCCAGTGGAAAAAGTCAAGAATTCGTGATGTTGTAGAAGATAAATGAAGAAGACACTTCTCCAAGTTTTAGGCCCGTCCGTTTTCCCAAACTTCAGGTATTCGTCGAAATGTTTCGCAGAAATTTAAAGAGCCCAGTATGAAAACGGCATGTTGGTGCACATCTGTGGTGCACCAATATGGCGGCCGGAAAATAGTGTCAACATCTGTAACTTACTTTGGCTATCTAGGCGAGGGATCATCTGTACTGAACAGACAGCTATTTACTTAAACACTTTTCCTAATGCTTTAAATTCTAAAAAGGCTCGTAACCATGAGATAAATATCTATTTCTCAATAAACTTGATCGTCGCCTCGTGTCACGCACCGCTATAACTCAGAAATTCAAAATGCTCTGGTTTCCAAACGAAGCACGCTATTGAGCTTTAAAATTGCAAATGGATACAAATTTACCACCTCTTATGCCTGATGAGGATAAAAACTTTCGTGATTCTTTAGTTTTGGATTTTAGAAAATTATGACGTCACGTGAAAACGATCTATAGAGTGACCCTTTCACGGTCTTTGACCGCCATCTTGGCTCAAGGGCAAACACAGCTAAATTTACAGTAAATGTATGCGATTTTGGCCGACTTTGAACCGCTGTAGCGGCGCTAAAGAGACAGATTTCCAACTTTTGCCACTACTTTAAATAATTTTATTGATATCATTTTTTCAACAGAAAATAAGGCCATTAGGAGGGTGTAACGTTCGCAAATTCGAATGATAAATCTTGTTATGTTGCTTCTGTACTTTCGAGGCATTTTGCCGTGATGATCTAACAAGGGTTTGAAATGTTAAAAATTCGTTTATGGCCCTTGTAGCCTGAATCTGTTCTTTACATTTCATGAAAATAACCTCAGTATAAATATCTTTTAAAAGACACTTTCAATGGGGAAATCCGTCTCTTCTCAGCGACGCTACAGCGGTAAAAGTCGGCCAAAATCCCATTCATTTACTGTAAATTTTGCCTTGTTTGCCCCCCCCCCCCCCCCAGCCAAGATGGCGCCAAAAACCGTGGAAGGGTCTATTTCGAAAAGCAAAAACTTTTTACTGGGTTGCCTATGGGCAAACCCAGTCAAGGTCTACGTTTAGTTTGTTTGTTTTCTTTTTTCTTTTTTTTTTTTTTTTTTTTTTCCGTGTCGGTAAAAGTCTTGCCTGTCACTCCCCTGGTAAGTAGTGTCTTTGTGTATAGAGCCTTCTGCGCGTATTTTCTTAGGATCGAGAGGGTAGTGGAACTGCGTAGATTTCTCTTGTGGACACAGAGAATCATTAACTTAGCCTGCAATGGCGTCGAAAGTCATGCAACGCGAATGGCGTTTTAGTGGATCCTTAAACAAAATATACCCTTATGGAGCTCAATAATGGAAAGTCAGTTGGATAAACTAGGCATGAATCTCAAAAGCGACGAGTACTGGACTTCGACAACAATCTATCACCCGTCGAGACGAAATCAAAGTGAGCTGTATTTACCTGAAGTACATGGTAATTTGACACAATTGAGTTTCCTGTCTTCACGCACGCAATGAAATAGGAAGAGGTTTTCGCCTCTAAGAGCAAATATGTTTTTTGTTTCAATAAATATTTCGCTGGAAAAGGATTCTGTGGTATTTTCTGCCTTTGTGAATTATAATGTCATGTTGTGTATTGAATTTGCGAGCTTAAGGTTGAAATGTGATATGGGAGAAGTTTTTTAGTATTGCTCTGTAAGCAGGAAGGGTTCACAGGCCTGTTGGAAGCGTGCTTGAGTTTCAACAAAATGAGCCCCTAAATCAGTGAAAACTTGTGACGCAGATGAATAATAAAGTAGCTGCTATTTCCCAAATGATGGAATTACCTGGTGATAAATAACGTCGTACGTGTCTTGGAGAGTAAATTTTGACTTTGCATAAACAAGAGTTGGGCGATTGTGATCTTTGTTGTGACTTCGCTCATTTCATTGTCAAACTTTATAACACTTGACAGAAAAAGAAACTTACAAAAACCCGGTATCTTGCCATCATTTGACACAGATGCTTCACTGTTTGGCGAGTAAACATGCCGCGGTAACTTAATCACGGCGCCCGCTGAATTCCGGCCATGTCACTTTCGATTTTGCAATTTACTTGAACGTAGCAAAAATCTCCCAAAATGTTTGTCGCTGATCGTAACTTTTTATATTCTATATTCACGGTTCAAAATTAATGTTGTTTTCATGTCGTAAATATTTTATTCTCGATCGACCGTCCGGGAAACTTCCTTCTGCTCTTTCTGAAAACTGTGTATCAATAGTTATTTGCTTTTTCATCAATATTTGTGTTGCATAAAGCAAGCTAACAGAATCTGTACCTTGCTGAGTTCGCATTTGTTAGCGTTAATAGTATTTTTGGTCAGATGTTTCTTTTTTTTTTTATGAGGGGTTTATTGTTTTGGTCTCCCATCCTATCACTAACTCCGCGAAACAGGGCTTGACTTCAGTGAAGTTTAGTATTACAAAGCTGTCAGATGCTCAGAGGGCACACTTGTGGTGAAAAGAAGTTGTGAGGGAACTTGAAAATTATCAACATGTCAGCCCAGAAGCCAATGTTTTTCGCTTCTCTTTTATTTGTTATTCTTCAAAGACTGGAATGCTGTATTTCAATACCACACAATTCAGTGCCTTCTGATTTTCAGTAACACGTACCACAGGCAACCCAGTGTATGCTTCACAGAAGCATCTCGTTTAATAAAAAGTATGAAATATGAGAAATTGCATATAAGCTGCCGCTGTTGACATGGAGTTTTATCTAAGTAATTGCCGCTGTTGACATAATTGCCTGAGATCGACTCAAATTAACTACTTTGACGGACCCACTACTTTTGGCAAACTCGATCGACTAACAAATAAGCTAGGAAAGTAAATGCACTACTTGATGGGTATTTTTTTAACGTATCTTGTTATCTATTACGAAACTATTCTGATATATAGCCTCAAATATTTCCAAAGTGTCATAACGATCAAGTTTGGCATCCTACGCGTTTTCCCCAAAAGTATGCAATGTTTTTCTGAGAAGCGAAAAATTATCATGAAGACAAAAAAGGAAGAAAACCGATTTGAATCCAGTTATCTGATACTTATCTTTCGTATAATTGCAGCTGTTATAAATTTATAAAGGCCCGAGCAAACGGCTTCAACGTCAGTTTCCTTCAACATCCATTCGATTTTGTTGAAGGATGCATCATTATCAACATTTGATTCAACAAGCTTCACGAGAGGCGTGGTATTCAGTACCAGGTTGCAGCCACGTCGGTTGTCACTATAGATATGGACATGGATACATCATGAAGAGACCGATTAGTACTCACACTCATACCCAACAATGCTGAACGAGGACTTCGACTTCATTCAACATTCGCGAAAAATGGTTGTTGAAGCAAAGTCTAAAGCCGATGACACACGGTTCAAAATCCTGCAACATTTGGTGCTCAACAAATGTTGAACCATGTGTCACAGACGTGTTGAACGGAATACAGCTGATCTCTATTTTCGTTCAACATCGTTCAACAACGTTCAACGTGTTGAATGGCATATCTCAACATTCAACATAGCATGACACACTGTTCAACATTTGTTGAACAACAGCTGCAACATTTGTTCAATTGATCAACAAATGTTGAACCGTGTATCACCGGCTTAAATGCTTTTAAACTCATTCAGAATCGCTTCAACATCGTTTCAACATATTTCAACACGCCGGAAGTCGGACAAAGTTGTGATGAAAGAATTTTAACGCACTTGCTGTAAATTATTGTATTATTGAAATGTATTTGCATTTCGAAGAAATAGTTAATGGTGGAGACTGAATTTACTGTGTACTTGTGTAGTAGGGAACAACTTTGAACCAAAACGACTAATTTTACTTACAGTGAAAATACATCACGAGTGAAATAATTTCAGAAAACGACGCGATCTGCATGGTCATAATAGCTGTTTCGATAGTTAGTTCGGTTGTTTTGCTGGTTTCGTTTCGGTGTTTCCATGGTTCCATTGGCTTCGTCCCGGTTTTTCGATGGTTTCGGCGGTTCCGGTGGTTTCGGATGGTTTCGTTTCGGGACGTTTTATCTATCGTTCACTAGAGAATTCAGTAACTCCGCAACAATAACAACCCAACTCTAAATTTCACCATTTCACCTTCTAAAATTCCATTCTTCCACAATTTAATCCAATTCCATATCTTTATTTCTTTGCAATTTACTACCTGACAAAAATTAAGTGCAAGTGAAATCCCCCTCTACACAAGGGCTAAATACAGTCCCTAAATACCTTGGTACAGGTAGTGTTTAGCCGATGCAATCAATTGATGGCATGCACCAAAATATAGTCAAAAAGAGCACACTATTTTACATTATTAAAAGCGAAAAATTATTCTGTAGTTTTGAACAACAAATAATGCATGTCTTGTCATCACTATTGATTATGCATCTCATGTTTGTTTATCCTTAAGATGTTGTCAAGACTGTCAGCTCATTGACTCTTGTGGAAATGGAGAAAAAGCAAAACCTTAACCTACAAAAGGAACTTGCAAACTGTCCTAAGATGCATGCAGGACAATGTCACAGTGCTTAGCCCATCAGGGCTGATTTAGCATTATTTTAGCAACATTTTGAGGTGCGTACGGCAACCGGAAGTGAGGTGTTTTCCCTTTCAACTTGTCTTCACACAATCAAATTTATATTTTCTAAGTATCTTCTCTCCATTAGTTTAAGGCTGGTTTCCATATGATTGCAGACGATCGCGGATCGCAAATCGCAGATCGCAGACGATCGCAAAGAGAGCTGTTTCCATATAATCGCAGACGATCGCAAACGATCGCAGAGCCAGCTGCAGCCATACATTTCGGTCAGCAGAAATGTCAAATGTACACGCGCGTTGTGCTCGCGGCAAAATCTCTATAGCAAACAACATAGCGGACATCGAGGAGGAAATTTTGCTTCAAGCAAATTTACTTCTTCTTTTAGTTTTGAAGCGACGGCATCGTCAGCTTCAAAAGCGAAGGAAACATCGGTTTTGAGTTCGAAAAATATTCATGAAGAGACAAAAACTTGGGGCTTTCCACACACTGCTGAGAGAACTTCATGTTTCTGACAGAACAGTAACGAACATAAACGAACATTCAGGCTTTGTTGCTAAGAGGTTTTGAATCATTTGAGTCAGAATTAAAATTATTATGGGATACGTTTTGATCGCAGATCGCAGAACTTTGGATTCCATATGATCGCAGGATCGCAAATGATCGCAGACGATCGCAGACGATCGCAAACGATCGCAGAAGTGGGTTTCCATATGATCAAAGATGATCGCAGAACTTTCTGCGATCTACGATCTGCGATTCGCGATCGTCTGCGATCATATGGAAACCAGCCTTTGAAAATCTGGAATACTCTACTGTCCTGGCCTTCAAAATGTTCACTTCCGGTTGCCGTCCGTGCCTCAAAAATGTGCATGCTTAAGCTCTCAAATACTTATTTGAGTCCGTTATCGGGATTCTCATATCTTATCATTGATTCAAGAACGTTTCAGTTATTTTGAGATTAGTCTAATAAGGATAACCAGGTTAAGGAAAACCCCCTTGGGGTGGACACTGAGAACCACCAGGGAGTGGGACATTACCAGTAGGATACTGTACTCCCCCTTGTCCTGGATAAGGATACATTCCTGGAGGGGCTCCGTAAGATCCTGGCATTTGATAGGGGTTTTGTCCAGGGTAAGTTGGTGCCCCTGGATATGGCGCTGGCACAGGATACGGTCCTGGTTCTGGTGGCATTCCTGGAAAACTCCCCGGTACTGGTCCGGTGGGGTAGCCTCGGGTAGTGGTGGACAGCCACGTTGCTTTGGAGGCTCAGGTGGTGGTGGACCAACCGGTGTACGATTCATAAGAATTTCCCGGGCCCTCTGCTTGTCACCTTGGAACTTGAAAGCGCCCTCCAATGCAATTAAGTTGTTGTCAGTGATGTGACTTGCAATGAATTCCAAACCTTGTGTTTTCAATTTATCGAAAGAGAAAATACGCAGAATAGTAGCTGCCTGATCGCAAGTGGTGCCATACAGCCTTGGAGCACAAATCTCCACACATTTCAGCCTCGCATCATCAAAAGGAAACTCCTTTACAAGCTCGGCAACTTGATCGGCTGACAAAGAACAATTTGAAAAACCGAGGGAGGTTCGAAGCGCATCCAATTTCTTGTCTTTAAAGTGCTGTGCTTTCATGGCTCGCTTGATGTTATCAAAGCTGCTTGCATCCATCGATCGTGTTATAACTTGGATTATGGATTCCAATCGACTCACAAAATCGAATATGAATTAAATAAAGTTCGCTTTGAAGTGAATATAATATCAAGCGAAACCTTGAAGGAGGAGTGGCCAAATTCAACACGCTGACGTTTAATAAAGGCATAAGGTCACGTGAACTACCTTTAGCCTCGACATCATGTCGCTTATAATAATTTCCCGAATGGTTTTCTTCAAGTTGCCTGTTTCAGTTGCTCTTTATTTACAATCTTTGCAGATTCCCTAAGCACACCGGAAGATTCTTTTACTTCCTTGTTTTTCCTTTATTAACTATGTCACGCAATGATGAGCAGCCGGCGACCAAACGCAACGGTACTTCGGGTCACCGATGGCTCTGAGACGTGAAAACGACGTTGGATACAGGGCAAAGAACAAGGCAACAAACAAAAATACGAGGCGACAAAGTTTACTCACAGTGAAACTACAACACGAGTGAAATAATTTCAGAAAATCTCGCGATCTCCATGGTCATTATAACTGTTTCGATAGCTGTTTCGGTTGTTTGCTGGTTTCGTTTCGGTGTTTCGGTTCCGGTGTTTCGATGGTTTCGGCGGTTCCGGTGGTTTCGTTCCGATGGTTTCGTTTCGGTGTTTCGGGTTTTAGTACATTCCATCTTACAACGGAAAGACTAGCCTTCTGGCGTAGTCGCTACAACGTGAGTGCGAAAGTCGAAATCTCCCCCTTTTTTTTTTTGTCAAGCATTGGTTTTAAAACCTCATCTAGATTTTTTTTCACTTCATCAGGAAATTATTTATTGCTTGTGGCTTCCCAAGAGAAACGTGTTTTATCTGTTATCTCAGTTTGAAAAGTCTACGTGCACTCAGGAAATGGCCGCGACTGTCAACAAAAAGTCTTTAAAAGGCAAAACGAAAACCGTTATGATGACTGTGTAGCAATGCATTGAACGAAGGGTCACTGAAGTTTAAACTAGACTTCAATACCTGAAGTGCTGGATTTGATGATCTCCTGTTTAAAATTGGCAATTGCTGTCTGCTCTGGGTACACGAGGTAAACAATCGCTCGCAGCGGAAATGTTATGCTGTGCATTTGTAATGCTCTGTGCAGAAATAGCCCTCAAATGATTTTTGCCATAAATCCTTCAATGAAAACGAAATCTTTGAAATTTAAGGACAGAAATTCATCACAAAGTTGCTCTCAATAGCAGAAAATTTGATCATTTATGGCTTGTACTTTTATAAATATGATGGCCTGCTCAACACTGATTTTTTTTTCCATTGTCTTAAATGAGCTCCATATTTTCCTCCATGTGCCATGTAACATCAGCCAGCAAAGGGATACCTCGTCTTCGAACTCTTAATTCAGCTACACATTCATCATCCTCCATTTCGTCGAGTTCAAATGATGGATACAAGTCGCAAGGTAATTGAGGCTTGTATGAATCATAAAGCAATATAAATTGCTCGTCACTTAGAAGTCTTTGATCATAAGACAGAAGGATGATATCTCTTGCTTTTCTCAAGGAGATCATTTAGAACTTACTTGAACTTACTTCTCGCTGGCAATTTTACAGAGAAAGCAAGTAAGAGGCAAACGCCGTAGTCACTGTTTTGGCCGCTAATGCTTAAAGTTCAAAATTGGCAGACTACGGTGACGTCCTCACCCCGGGCCTCCGCATCCACGAACGTCGTAGTAGAGGTCGCCGTAGCGATTTGCTTGAAGTCCCTATTATGTTGAACAGCGCCGGATGCTGAAACCGTTTGTTGAGACGAAGTTGAATCGATTTTGAATTAGTTTAAACGCATTTAAACTTTGCTTCAACAACCATTCAACACTTCTTCTGTTTGCGCGAATGTTGAATGAACTTGAAACCATTTGTCCCTCTCTTTCAATAGTGTTTGATATGCGCGTGCGCACTTATCGGTCTCTTAATGACGTATCCATGTCCGTATCCATAGTAACTATATACAAGGCCTCTCGTGAGCTTTGTTTAATCAAATTTTGATGATGTGTTGAAACCGTTTGCGCACCTCAGCAGTCAACATCGTTCATGAAAATCAGTCAACAAAATCGAACGGATGTTGAAGCAAATGTTGAAGTTGTTTGCCCGGGCCTTTAGTCTCTATTTATGATATGTAGTTGTGCTTTAATGTATTTAAGATGTTTGCTCTGCTCTAAGAATCTTTATCTTTGCTAATCATAACTAAAGGTTCTTTTGGAAAGCGGTAATTTCATTATGTCTTCCGTAGCTCACGAGGAGGAAGGGTACATCAGTGCACAATTTGATACTTCATTAGATAGTTAACTTGTTGAGTACACGTCTGAAAGTACTCTGTGCAGGCAAGTTTCCAATGACCATTTTAAGTGAAAATAACTTGAGCCTTTCAGTGGAAATTTCATTAGATAACCATAATTTCCAGCATAAAAAGCACGAAACAATTGCAAGGCGGTCAAAGTTAATTCGGACGGGACGATAGGGACAACATTTAAATGAGCCATTGCCTTTTTTTTTTAAATTAACTTTGCCAGTCAAGCTGGCAGAGCGCCTCAACAGCTTGCGCCAATTACTGTGGCCCCTTTTTTACCCTCCCAACCATGATACACAACAGAAGACAGACCACAACACCGGGAATTACGTGCCCTACTCTTAGCGACAAGTGTGTGGGTTCTTTTACGTCCCACAGGATTATTAACATTTAAGGGTTGTGAGACGGGACCTCCGGCTTATCGTCCTTATCCGAGAATACTTGAAAGTCTAACCATTTGCAGATGTAGTTACAAAGGCAGCACTTTCTCCTCAGTTATTTAAAGACCCTGAGTGTTGGTCCGGCCGGAGTTGAACTCGCGACCTCCTGCGTGACAGTCCGGTGCTCAACCAACTGAGCCACCGATGCGCAACCAACTGAGCCACCGATGCGCGGTGCCTTGAAGCCAGCCCACCGATTTAACCAATTTGAATCGTTGTATTGGTATATACGCATAAAACTATTTGAATATAATAGTATATGCCGTAGACTACATGAAATTCATTAATATGTCAGCATTAGGAGGCGGCGTTGGCATGATTCATGATTTTGGGGTAAAAGAAAGGCTTGGAACGGATGAGGTGGGTGCAATCTGCAGATTGAAGGATGCAAGTTGCAGGTCAATCATGGAGAGTCGACACCTTTTTCACACAACTGCAGTTCGGCAAATGATAATTGCGTAGCTGTTGTTAGTTGCCACGCAAAAGATAGACTGCGAGCAGTAACTCTTTTGCTCTAAAATCGTTGAAACGAACGCCAACGTTTTCAAAATGGCTGAAGCTGCGCGTCGCAAATACCGCCGACGTCGGTTAAATCTTTCACTCTAACACACGCCCAAGGTATTTGCGGCCTGCAGCTTCAGCCATTTAGAAAACGTACGCTTTCGTTTCAACGATTTTAGAGCGAAAGGGAAACTGCTCGCAGTCTACTCAAAAGACTGTACCATACATTTGTATCATTCTTGCCGAATATAGGAAGTTTCCTTGGCTATCGTCCATAAATGGGTGTCCTCTTTTGCTAGGCCTGAATAGGGACTATCTTAAATCGGCCAAAAATCATTGAGACGTAAACATGATACCTTGCCGTGGTGATCTAGACTGACAGTTCACTCCAGGAACAATGATACAATCCGCGCCTGTTTAAATTTAGTTTTTCGTCCTGTTTCAGATACCAAGATGCTGCAAAAGTACTTCAAGAGATTACAAGTCCTAAAACATATTCCAAATTCTTACTACCTCAAGATAAAGGTAATGACTAAGCTGAGGACTTCCATTGTTTCAGTTTAGCCCTTTTGATCCAGTTGATCAAACTTCACTATTTCATGTAGTCACCTGTTTTTTTCCAAGACGTCGTCTTATTGAGCAGTTGGTGTGAAAGTGGACCTTCGCAGCGCGGGCGCGATCAAGGCCCTGTTTATATGGTCTCGGGTACCCGAGACAACCCTCCCCGAGTTACCCTGGGCGAGATATTTTTCCACTCATTTGTTTACAAAATTCTTTCAACCGTTTAACATGAGGTGGTCGAGACATGTCACTCGGGAGGGCGAGAATTTTGGCGTCTCGGAGGGTAAGTTAACCCTGGCAGGCGAGACAATTTTTTCGCATGTGGCTACCCTAGACGAGACAGCGAAATCTTACATGCGCACGCATAAAATAAAAATAAAAGAAGCAACAATTTGGGGGCTTATACATGTTGCTAGCGTTTGCTTTCGAATGGAAGGTTTTTCCCGCCAAAATTCTCACCGCAGACAACGAAAAGTCTCGATTCAAAAGCAGCCTCTTATTTAAACTACATATCACTGCTCTGTTAAGATTGTCAGTCCATGCGTTAAATATATGCATAGTTAAGTAAGGATCAACTTTGTCTCGGTCACGCAATTCTGATATAGAAGCTCAATCTTGTACCCAGAGTCCTCGGGCTTTTTGGTCAGTGGGTGAGCGCCCGGAGAGACTTTGGGATAATGGATTCCATTTGCCCAGAAAACGTGGGTTCCGGTCTTATTGCGCATGCTTGTGTTTAAACGGAAACAGAAAAGAGAAAACAGTAAACAGTAGAAATGGCGGGTTGAAAGTGTTCGAGAAACAAAAATTTTAGCCTTAAACACCATAAAAGAAACCGGAGAAATAAAAATTCACTGTAAGAGCGTGTGAAGATGAAACTTCTGAGGCTTTCGGGTAGCGTATTTTTAGTGTTTTAGCGTGCATTCCATCGTGCAGAATACCATCGTGCAAGCAACACGATCGACAAATGTTTGTGGAAACGACACCAATGTCCTCTTCTACTACAATTTTATGTTTACGTAATTCTGAATGGCGTCGACAAGGATCATGACTAAAACACCACACGAGAACATACGGATACATACGAATACATACGACTAACATAAGAGTAACATACGGATACATACGACCAACATACGGATACATACGAATACATACGAGTAATACGAATGTTTTTCTCATAAACGAAGCTCTAATTATAAGCCTTGCAAGCAGTTTTCACGTCAGAAAAGTACCCGGTTCAGTTTGAGGGGGTGGGGGGGGGGGGGGGGGGATGTTGATAGACCACCAAGGCTTTCGTTAAATTTAGTCACCGTAAAACAAATTCACATGGGGTGCAAAACCTTTAACTTGCGTTACAAGATGACAATATATTTTGGATGTCGCTGACGTCGTATGACGTCATCAGATCCGCCATCTTGATTTCACTATTTCTCCTTAGTTGGTTATGAGAAATGGAAAAAAATCAGTGCAAAATCAAGCCAGAAAGCTTAAATATAACCATGTACATGTAAAAATGTATCGATTTTGTAATTTTGTGTTGAAAAACTAGAAGAATTATGTTTAAAATGTCGAATTTTGGGAACAGTTGGCACATTAAAAAATTCCGCAAGTTATAAACGAACAGCTGCTTAAAGTTTCAGCAACAGAGTAAATCTCCGTTCCAACACGAAATTACAAAATCGATACATTTTTACGTGTACATGGTTACATTAATTTTTAAGCTTTCTGGCTTGATTTTGCGCTGATATTTTGCCATTTCTCATAACCAACTAAGGTGAAATAGTGAAATCAAGATGGCGGATCTGATGCTAAGGGTTTTGCACTCCATGTGAATTTGCATTTATTTTACTGTGACTAAATTTAACGAAAGCCTTGGGGGGTCGATCAACATCATTCCCTACCCCCCCCCCCCCCCCCCCTCCTTTCTCAAACTGAACTGGGTACGTGTTTGCTGACGTGAAAAATGCTTGCAAGGCTTATAATTAGAGCTTCGTTTATTACTCGTATGTATTCGTATGTATCCGTATGTTAGTCGTATGTATCCGTATGTGAGTCGTATGTTAGTCGTATGTATTCGTATGTATCCGTATGTTACGCGTATGTTACCCGTATGTTACCCGTATTTACTCGTATGGTGTTTTAGTCATGATCCTTCGACAAGACCTTCTTCCGCAGATTTCTCCCCAAAGAGTCTGATGTAATGTTTTCCCACGGTACTTTTGCAACAACAACAGTAATCAGTCTTTAGCAGTGTTGGAAAATTCCCGTGCGGTATTAGACATATAATTCAAACCCCGTCGTTTTATTATTTTTGTGATTTCTAAGGTAGAAAAAAAAACAGCACTGAAACTAGTTTTAGGGGTTCAAATTCTGGGGAATTATTTACCGACTTCCTGTCGGACTGCCATTGTTATGCAAGCGACCAATCAAAAAAATAGTTTAAGTCCATTATCCCAGAGTCTCTCCGGGCGCTCAGCCGCTGACCGAAAAGCCCGAGAACTCTGGGTACGAGATTGATAGAAGCTCGGTAAAGTTGTCTCGGGAAGGAGGGCTATCTCGGGTAACCGAGACCATATAAACAGGCCCTAAGAATAGATTTCAAAAAACTCTTATGGGGCTCAGGGATTCACTCTCTTACCTAATTTTCTCTTAATGAAGTAGCATCCGATTAGTAGCAAGGTTTGTCCAACATTGAGTGTGCGCGGTCATTGTCAAAGTGGCTTGTTGAACAGTCGTATTCGTCAGCCTCGTACGATGAACGAGCACGGCCTTGACAAGTTACAACGCTGTGCAAAGTTTTATCGGAAATCGATGACTAGTTCTATTCCTGGGGAATTAGCATCCGAACTATTAATCGGACGGTCGTAGGTTCGGCTCCTGCCAAAAAGCACTCCGAGTATTCCCGAGTCATTATCGGAAGAAAAAAAAACATATTTTCACTAATTTATCGTGGTTAACATAATGTGCTTCTTCTACACTGCAACATAGCAGTTATTTTATCGTTCTTAAATAAAAATAATGCGATATCTTTATTTGGAATATTAAGTTCGGATTCTGAATATAATTAATACATGCTGAAAAAAATTACTGTACATATCTTTAGTCCAAGTAACATGACCTTTCTTTATAGGATATCCTTTAAACGTGACTGTATCAATGATTGTTGTGCACTTTGTTAGTGTGAGGGAGGTGGAAGAGGTAAGGTGCATTCAGTTAATGTTTTAATCCCTAAAAAATTTCTCTCCGCCTATCGCTCATTTGTATTGGATTAGCAAACGAATGAGACTTGGGCTTCTGTCAAGAGTCACGTGAATTCGGAATTCACCTGAACCTGAATTGATAAACGTAAAATGAACCATTGTTAATAGATCTAACTATTACGGACGAGAAACGATCACTGGTACGACTACGACAACGCCGTAAAAGAAGAATATCATTGGTTCATTGAAAGAAGAAAAATAATTATTGTACTGCACGCATTTTAATTTAGCACATCGTTCTTTTTGTGGTCAGTGGTCCTGACTCTGCATAACAACAACGTGAAATCATCAAACTTAAGGTTCTGGCGACAACGTGAACTTTCAAGAGTGAACCCTTCATTCTCAATGTTTGCTCTGAAACCGCTT
>JALIRR010008957.1:0-2500 GCA_023091755.1 Montipora sp. Colony 1 RG-2022
TTATACAGTGTCAGTTTTAGTAGCCCGCCTAGAATAGCCCTGCTAACTGCGGGCTACAAAGGCCTTTTCCACTATTGTTAAAATAAAGTCTCTGTTGTTATTGTTGTTGTTGTTGTTGTTGTTGTTAACAAATGGAGGTCACTGAGCTTAGTTTTTGAGTTAAAAGTGCTTATATCTAGAATTTGAGGGTGTTTTTACAGGTTATGCTATTGCCATGGTAACCAGTGATGTTAAGAAAAGAACCACATTTTGTTCAGCACTGGCTTTTGTTTGCTGCTAGTATTGAAGGAGCAACTGAGAAATGTTTAGCACACCATAGTACAAGAGCTGGAAACTGCTACTAGCCACCTTAAGTTGAAGGTATAGAATGTTAAAATTTAAATGTTAAAATTTGTAAGTGCACAGTTCAAGACTATTGTTTGCTGCCTTTCATGCAAATGTTGCATTGTTAAAAGAACTTGTACACAATTTTTTCCTGTTGTAAAATTTTCATTGCTCAGTAAGGGTTATCTATTAACTATTAAGAGTTGAGTTCTTGGGAGATGTTGATAAAAAGTTCAAGGGAATATTAATAAAGCAATGCTCCATTAATAGTATTATTGTGGTACATATGTTCCAGAATCAGCAAGTTGTTCAAGTCTCTGCAATACAAGGTCTAAAGCTTCGGTATAGATATCTGCTCCCATTTCAGTTGACGGTCTCAGTGGATCCAGATGTTCCAAAACAAATGACTTCAGTAAATCTACATGGTTAATATCCACAGGCTCAATGACAACATGATTATCACTCCCAGTGGGAGATGGTCCCTGGGGGTCATATCCAAATATTTCCATATCAGGTGGCTCTTCTTCTAGCAGTCCATGTGCTAGTGGATTGTCTGCATGGAACATCCCATTTGCCCACATCTCGTATGGTGACCAGTTTCCCTGTGTACGTACTTTGTGGTGATTAAAGGCTTCACAAAACTCATCAAGTGCTTTGTTGATTCTTGGCATGAAGATTAAGTGAAGAGTAAACACATAAATTGGATTATCTGTGTTGAGGATACCAGTGGACTCCATAGCATAGAATAGATAGTAATAAAAGTAACATACACATCTAAAGACATCTCTCCATAATCTTTCGATGCTCTGGTTGTGTGTAGAGGGACCAGCAATAAAACTCCCCCTTCCCTCCCCACTAGCTTGAACCATGGCTTCACACACCAGGACACTTTCAAAACCCTTATCCACTCTTATTCTTGATGGCCAAAGGTTTCCATCATGCTTTATGGCATCTAGGAACAGAACAAGTACAGTTTCTGCAAGATTGTTTGAATTACATCTCAGAAACATTATTCTTCTTGAAAAGCCATCCATGCATCCGTGAATAATAATTTTCCAGCGTATCAGTGCATGATGTCCATCTAAATGCGACAGGGAGTTTGGCCATGGTACCTGATAAATCCTACGTGAAACAACAACACCCCATCGTAGTTCACTATTCTGTGTATCCACTCTTGCCATGCTTTCTCTTATCCTTTTTCTTTGGATTCTAAACCCAAGTGCTTTTATGTAACCTCCAACATAGCCCTGACCAGTAGTTCGTCCATGATCGGAAATGAAGCTTCTTACGATCTCATCTAGTTCCTCGTCAGGCAAATGATGAAATCCTGTCATGTTTTGCAAACCATATTCTTCTAATCTCCTGTGTATCGTCCACCTCGAAACACTTAACATTTCTCCAATCTTAATCCAACTGAATCCCAATTCACGCAATTCTTCCAACATCTCAGCAGGATGGTTAAAACGTGGTCTTCCAGGAGTTTCCTTTTGCTCTTTTCCTGAGGCAAAACAATTTTCAGCAACAGTTTCTGGGGTGACAGGCTTAATTGCAATGTGATGGTTTAAAGATGATAACAAGTGCGCAAAAGCTTCTGCAAGTGAATCACGGCAGTCTAAAACACAGGTCACAGGTCATGTCAAGTCACAGGTCAGGTCACAGGTTGCAGGTCAGGTCACAAATCAGGTCAGGTCAGGTTGCAGGTCAGGTCAGGTCAGGTCAAGTCAGGGCAATAGGAAGTATATTTTTCTGCCAAGGAAATTGACTATAATGGGGGGCGGGGGAAGGGTATTTACCTAAAGAAACAATACTAGTTATTTACTCTTTGTGCTGTATCATGCTTCAGTCAACTGAACATCCATTATTTTAATGCAAATATCCCCTTTGGGGAGGGGAGGTGTATTTCCATTAAAACGATGGTTTTTTAGTTAACTGAAGCATGATACAGTGCAAAGAGTAAATAACTAGTATTTTTTTATGTAAATATCCCCCGCCCCCATTATGGGATGGCAAAAATAGTCAATTTTGTTGGCTGAGAAAAATATTCTTCCTTTTGCCCTGACTTGACCTGACCTGACCTGACCTGTGACCTGACCTGTGACCTGACCTGCAACCTGTGACCTGACCTGATCCGTGACCTGTGTTTTAGACCCGCCGGTGAATCCAGCTCCTCTTTGTC
>JALIRR010008957.1:7500-17147 GCA_023091755.1 Montipora sp. Colony 1 RG-2022
ATCGGAGGGATATAAACTTAAAGCTCAGTGTTTATTTTTCAATTTCTTTAGAGCTGCTTTTTCTCTGTATTGCAATTTTGGGCATATCTCTAGACGCTCTAATAAGGTTGGAACAGAAACGAGAGAAGAGCGAAAGAGGGCGACAATGACAAAACAGAATACCAGTAATAGCTCATACTTGGTGGAATAGGTTACTTCACAAATTCTCTCCATGGACACTAAACCGTTTGTCATTTTTACGGATGCGTTATTTAAAGTGGATGCGTATCTTTAAAAAGTAGTGTAATCGGTTTTTCCTTTTTTCAGGAATAAAAATCGAATTTTTATTGTCAACTGGAATAAAATAACAATTAGCTGTACTCTTTTGGACATAAAGAAAAAGTTAATTTGTTTGGTTTGTTTCGCTCTAAAATGCGAGGGAACAAGTGTTTTTTTGATCCGTTTGCCCAACTGGATTTTGATGTGCCTCGACAGTAACATGAAAATTTTTCCCTTAATAATTAATAAAAAATAATATGTTATAAACACGTAATCGTAATGAATTCTTGTAAAATTACGGGTAAATTTTACTAGCTTGTGATTTCAGAAGTTTGTTTAAAGCACCTAAAGGTAATTTAGTGTTGGAGCGGATCTTGTTTGAAGCTTGTCCTTTCCGTATTTTGCCGATTCTTGTTCCAAGCCAAGCTGGCGTGTTTCAATGAAATTCATCAAAATGTCAATGATCTCGTTTTCGGAGATAAAGTGGAATAAAGTACATCAGCAAAACTTTTTTTTTTTTTTTGTTACCTTGAAATGACAAAGGGTTTTTTTTTTTAAAATGGACTTTAGCGTGATTCCTATTCGCTGGCTTTTGGCAGTTGACTCTGAAATGGCTTTTTTCCTTTTCAATTCGCTAGCTGAGGGTGTGATTGTTTTATTTTAAATCTCATGCGGTTCAAGAAAGCTTTATTGCCAAACTGGTGAATTCCAAAGCAAATTTCACTCGAAAAACCGATATCCCACTCATCGACTCGTGATTCATGCGATATCGGTTTTTAGCGGGAAATTTACGGTAGAATTCACTAGTTAGACAATGATTTTTTCTCTAGAAGAAAGGAAAGAAGATGATTTAATTAAGCAGCATCGGGAAACACCAAAACGCGGACAATTCGAAACCTAAAGGCAGTAGGAATAAATAATCAGGAAGCTCCACTTTTAGGCTTGGCTAAATCTGTATATTAACTTGATGGAACCTCTTAAAAATAAGTGAAAGAAGTGGTGCTCCAAACCAACGTACTTGTAATAAGGTTCGTATTCCCGTATATAAGAAACAGAAAACCCTTGATCAAACATTGAATTTTCACGTCCAGCCTCCACCTTTTTGATCGTAGTGCCCGTTGTATCATTTTATCTTTAACTTTGAAATCCTGCTTTTCTGTATAAAGCGTAGCATTTCCTGGAACACAATCGGTGCATTCTATGCGATTTGCTTGTTATCCTACAATGGCGATATGCTCAAGAATTTATCCGAAGGGTTCATATTTGTAGGGTTGACGAGATGCGTGTGTCTGGGTTGACGACGTTTAAGGCTGGTTTTCACTGTCGACGGAGTCGGATTCGGAGTCGGAGTCGGAGTCGGAGTCGGAGTCGGAGTGGAAGTCGTAATCAGAAGCGCATAGCGATACGATCTAGTGAAAATCAAACGGTCGGAGTCGGAAGCAGAACACCGATTCCGCTTATGTCTCCGTAGCTTATGATCCAGTGAAAACTGCATTGTCGGAGTCAGAAGCAGAAGCGGAAGAATAAACCAGTTGCAATATTCGATTCCATGCACTGTGATTGGTTGGTTCTTCCGCTTCTTCTTCCTACAATCTAGTTTTCACTGGATCATAAGCGACGGAGTCACAAGCGGAGTCGGAAGAAATTGGGAACGTTCTGACTCTTTCGACTCCGATTCCGTCGAACTTATGACTCCGCTTAAGACTCCGATCTTTGATTTTTACCAGGTCATAAGCGCTCTTACGTCTCCGACTACGACTCCGACTCCGACTCTGTCAATAGTGCAACCAGCCTTTAGCAGAGGGTTATCTTTGACATGATGATAGCCCTTAGGCTAGTCTTAATAGCAATGTTGACTTTCCCACATATTGCTCATTATGCGCGTCCTTGACAATATTTAAACGTGGATTGTGACCTACCAGAAGAAGGAAACAGGCCTTGGTTTCTAGGCAAATGTCACTAAAGACTCCCTGTCCCTCAATGAAGCGGCCTCTGTGATATTTCACCTTGCCAAAATTGCACTTGTCTCTCTCAAAAGTTGTACTAGGACCACCTATTGGCCCCTACTACTGTTTTATGATTGTTTCTGCACAAACCTACTGTAATTAGCTATATCAAGGTATCACCGTTTTATCAAGGTGGTTTCATCGTAAAAACTGCTTGAATTGAACAAAAGCCATGTACCCTGGTGTAAATGAGGCTTAATTTTGTTTCTGCTAAAGGAAAGCTTGCTAGCATAAATTTTAGAGTCTTGGTGGATTGATGCTTGTCCTTTGCAACTTTTTTATTCTATAGCATCTTCAAACAATTTCATTTCCTGTTGCATTTCATTTTTGCCAACTGAGTTTCCAAACCCACTAGTAACAGAAGAGGAGAGTAAAGTGTGTTCTTTGCACCATCCCATGTATCCGTTGTGATCGACTATAAAGCAGGGTCGTAACGAGGTATATGGGATCACGGATCAAAGGGTCTGAAAAGGGCCGGGATCAAGGATCACAGCCCTGGGATCTGGAATCACAACGCGTGGGATCGGGATCAGCAGTATTTTTCATGGAATGAGGGATCAGGGATCAAATTTTTGCGGGTTCAGGGATCAAAATTCTCATCATTTTTGGGATCGGGGTTCAAAATTTTGGGTAAAAATATCGGATCAGTTACGAAAAAATATACCTCGTTACGACCCTGATAAAGCTAGGAACGTTTTCGCGACTCGATGTGGTCAAGGGCTGAGAGAAAATTTAATTAGTAATATAGTAGAATTTAACGAAGTGCTAAGAGACTGCCACACCTTGTTCTTCACAGTGTAAAAACGTGTAAGAATCCTGGAGATGGTCCTATAAACAAACTGTAGTCATAAACATATTTAATGCATTTTAACTTGACGTTTCGTATGACACAACATACATCTTCAGAAGTGACGGTTGAACAAATTTAAAAAATATATTTGTGTAAAACTTTGAGAGAGACTAGTAACTAGATTAAGAACAATGTTCTTAACAAATAAATGTAATATAAGCAATGTAAAACTGGCTTGTTTAATTGGTTAACAAAGACAGAGTCTCTAACTGCCAAGGTTTTCGTTTAACGTTGCTTTAAGTTCGCGTGTTAGTAAGCTTTCTTTTATTTTACAGTGTAAATCAGATCTTTCATTTTCGAAAACTTCAAAATGGTTTCACTTGCTGTTGTGACCGGTTTTAATTTGATTGTGTGATCCACAACAGCGGAAATGTAAACGTTACCTGTAATGGCTCTCTAATGATCCGTCTTCCGGTCATGCAAACCACGTTTCATTTCACCAAGGTAAAAGTTATTACAATCCAACAACAGGCTTTGTACACAACCTTGGATTTTTGAGATCTACAGAAACGATCTTTGTTGGGGAAAAAAGACTTGATTCGGCGGGTGTTTTGAAATATCAACTTAAGGTTCACGTAACCATAGAACTTACTAATACAAGAGTTGAGGCAGCGTTGATCACTTCACTTTGAAAACCTAAATAGGGCAAAACAAGGATTACATCTGTTTTAGAAAATGTGGAAATAGGGTCTGACACATCATTCTGATGTTTCCTTAAGATTCCCTTCATATTGTAAGAAATGATAGCTCCCGCGTAGCCGTTTTGGAGTAATACTTGAGACATAGTAGTCCTGTTCCTGGGAATGACACCATTTTTCCCCCCCGCCCTGAAAATTGGGCCTGGAACAAGTTTCTGGAGGCAATTGGGAATAATGATGGAATAATAATGATGGTTTTGTTAAACCTGCAACAGGATTTGGCAAGTCTGTTTGCTACATGGTTGTTTCTTTAATATGTTTGCAATTCTCTTCGATCCGAGTCCGATGTTAATTGTAAATCAATGCTTCTTATCGTGAGTCCCAATCGTGGAAGATCAGATGGATGACATATGAAAGTATGCAATTTCGTGCCTGAAACCCAACTGAACAGCTGCATGATGTTGGCGCAGAAAAATATCAAATTTTGATTTAATTGCTCTACCGAGACTCCTTGAAACTTACAAATATACTGTACAGGTCAGGTCAGGTACAGGTCAGGTCAGGTCGCTCCTGCCAAAGGTATCATGCTACCCTGTGCTACCTGCCGCATGCAGAGAAGGAAAACTCTGTCAAAAACCTCCGCTGCCTTGCGGCTAATATCTCTTTAGAGAAAAGGCTTTCTCGAGCAGAAATCTGGAGCTGGAGTCCCATAGGCAGTTCTTCGTTGTAATCAATCTCGTTCTGGCAACTCCTGCGACGTCAATGTCCCCGGACCGTACCGGCCCTGCTGTTCCGTCCTGACCAGTCATCGCCGTGAAGAGGGGGTCCTGCTAACTGGGCAAGAGCTGGTCCGCCTTATCCCCCTGCCATGGCCTATGCCCTGGAGAGGACTATAGGAGTTGGGGGTACGAGCACATTTTTTGCAAAAATGTTCTCATACCAACCCAACTCCATACTACTTTCCATTTAATTTTTGGTCTCGTATTTTTGTTCTACTATTTTGGTCTTGTATTTTTGTTCTACTATTTTTGGAAATCTATATGTTTTTTATTTTTAGAAATTCATGCCATGATAAAGCAAAATTGTGATTTTATAGTGACCGTATGCATAACTTGTCACACCATTATTGTGAATATACCGCTTGTCATCGAAGCAAGATAATGACACTTTATTAAGCTCATAGCTTCCAAGTTGATGTAAGTTGCTTCTGATTGTTTTCATTGTGTGATGCATTTGTTCATTATTAAACAGTACGTTTTTATAATTTTCATGAGTGATGTTCTTTTTGATGATATTCTTCTTGATTCCCTTTGCAGTTTTTCCGCCTTTGTCATTGTCTTTCATGTATGAATACATTTTGGATCTTAATCCAACGAATTCGGTTATCGGTATACCTGGTGCCTCATCTTTTAATTTACCGATTACTTTTTTATTTGTCTTGTCGAAATATTGTGAATCTTGCGAATAATCACTGTTATCGAATTTGTCTTTATTATTCCAAAAGTCTTGATACACATCATTAGTTTCAATTTCATAAGTTAAGCTATCAGTGTCTGTGAATAATAATTTTGCTTTGCTGTCGTATTTTTGTTTGATATAATTATAATGAAAATCATACATTAACGTCTTGCTCAGATCCAAGATACACATACCCACATATGCCGGTCTGTTTAAGGTTAGTGTTTCTTTGATCTTATGAACAGCTACTAAATTTTCATTAAAGATCTTGCTGCTAACATATGTTGGTTTAGCAGCCATTTTTAATAGTTTGTTTTCATCAGTCACTAATCTGACATCTACTCTTTTTCTAATGTTTTCCATTGTTTTACCAAAGACGCTGTTGTTCATTAGTTTGAAGAAATCTTTCTCGAAAGCATTTTTAGCATTAGTTCTTTTCTCAGTATTAAAGTCAATATATTGCTTCAACCATGCGGACTGATTGAACTCTAGTACTCGATGGACTTTAGTTATTTTCAAACCAAGATCAGTGTACAATTGTAGGTTTCTGTAATGAAGAACGTACTTTTCTTTATTGCTTAATGTAGGTATCAGTTTATGAACTAAACCAGTTGATACATTAAATTTATCGGCTATTTCTTGACAATAATTAGAAAGCATATCTTTGTTGACTTTTATTTTTTCAGGTCCCAGAGGGTAGTCATTATGCAAATCATGTAGTTCTTCTGGATATGCTAGGTCGACTTCTAGTATTAAACCTTTATTGCTATCTTCTGTGTACTTGGCTAAGTCTATCTTATCAATATGGTTTTTAGTCATCCATTTGAAACCGCCAGTTGGTAAATATTGACTCATTGCCCAACCATACAGATTGTTAGCATCTAGATACATGATATATTTTGAGGGCGCCTTTTCATCATATGTTTTCATGTATTTATTATTCGACTTTCCGTATCGGTTGGCTATGTAACTGATACCTCCACGCATGCCTTTTTCAATGAATTGAAACATATCAATATCAGTCATAAGCTCTAATTTGATATCAGTCATTTTTAGCATAGCATCCCAGGAAAGCCCAGGACTGGTAAAATAATGACAGGGGTCTAGTTTGTAGTATTGCAGACAGGTCTTTCGAAAGTTTTCAAAGACATCTGCTAACAGAAGTATGTCGGATTTAAGATATAAGTCATGGTACTCACCCATATTTTTCAGATTAAAAGTGTTCCATACATTTTGAGCATGTTTGTATTGATCATCTGTTATATCCTCATCATTTAATATACTGTAAAATTCTTCTTTTGGTGGTAGCTTTTCGTTGAATTTATCAAAGCTATCCATGAAGTCGTATGGATATACTCCTTTTTGAGACATTAAATCAAGCTCTTTACCTTTGAATTTTTGAGAAGTATATATTAATGCTTCTTTTGGTAGGTTGCTCACCAGTTTATCAAGACTTGAGCTCATAAATTGAAAACTATCAATAAAGGTCAGCTTGCATTATAAAATGACTGTCATACCCACGGAGATTGTGAAATATAACTGGTATTTTCTCAGTCAATCTGAAATTTAGGTTACAATCTTGATGTGCGGATCCTCTGTACTGACCAGTCACATGGCAGTGATCTCTTACTCTTACATCAGTTTTATTGTATTCTTTCTCACATATATGGCATTTATCAGCTTTTTGAAATTCTTTTTCATCATCTTTAGTCATTCTTAATGGTTTGTTGAATTCTTTTTTCATAACCTTCTTACAATATTTAACTTCATCCAGCATAGCTTCCATAAATTTGTAAACGGCTTTTTCACCTCTGTAAATTTGTACTGGTTTCGTGTATTTATCATCATAACAACAAACAACCTTGTATCCATAACCACAGTCTGTATGCTTCTGATAAGCTTCAGTAAATGATTTGTCATTATTGGGTTGACATCCATGTATTTTTTCAGTTATGGCTTCGAAGTCTGCATATATTACAAATGGAACTGGTAGTTGTTTATGGAAATTATTGAATTTTAGTATGTTGTCATCTTTTGTTGGCATTTTAATCGCTTGTGTGCCATTCACTTGGATACAGTTTTCTTTATGATCAGTCAATACTCTTTCAGAACTGAAACACTGAAGACAATGCATGCAAAAATGTTTCCTCTCTTTGTGCTTTGTTTGATTGTACATAAACTTGTTGAAATCTTTGATTAATACATAGTGCTTGTTTTCATTTTCTGTTATAAGAAGCAGATTCATACAATCTTCATACTTTTCTTTTGATACATAAATGGGATATTTTTGTTTTTCTTCATTCAATTCCTGAATAATTTAATTTTTTAATGAATGCTTTATCTGATTTTTTTATTCTTTGAGGATTTTTGTCTTGAGGATTAAGATGTCGAATATGGCACCATCTAAAACATTCATTGTCACTGTTTTTTATGTTTATTAAACTTTGAGAACTGTTTCTGAGTTCATGTGGTAGTTTAATGTATGATGATCCTTTCATTGGTTCGTATTTTACGATATTGAGATAATGGTTTTCAACTGATTCAACAGTCCAACCAGATCCCTCTGAAATCCAAACTGCAATCTTATTTAGTATGCCTTGTTTTGACAAAGGGATTTGTTCTATTTGTGTGTCATTTATGATAGTTTGAGCTGGACTGTTGAAATATGCGGTTTTATACACTATTTCTCCATTTGACATTTTTTCAAATGTTACCTTAAGTGTTTCAACAAATTTTAGTCCTTTCATTGATATTAATATGTTTTCAATATGGATGGCAACAGCCTTTCTTGTCTTTGCTGTTTTTGATGTTGATTTCATAAGACTTTGTGAACCCTTTTAAAGCTTTGTTCGTTTCTTGTATTATGGTCCTTGGTGATGGAACGGGTTGTTTTTTGGTTCTTGGAGCTGCCACTGGAGCAAAACGCTTTGTCCTTGGAGCAGCCACAGGTCTGTATCCATCTCGGAACTCTGGTGGAGGTGGAATTATGTTGTCCTCATAATCTTGCACCATTTGCCGCACACTCTTTCTTGGTTTGTTTATTCAATTCATCCAATTTACGACTTATATGCTGCTGATCAAAATGGCAACATTATTCATCTTATAAAAAAAGTACCAAGAAAAGGGGTTGTTCAACACAATGGTTATTTAATGGCCGTTGTAAGAAAATATGGTCACAAACAAAAGACCATGCAAGCTCATAGATTCATTTGGGAATGTTTTAACGGTGTGATACCTGATGGTCTAGTGATTGATCACATAAACAATGATAAACAAGACAATCGTTTGTGTAATTTACAACTTATAACCCAACAAGAAAACTGCAAAAAATCAGCAAAAAATCGTGACTATGCATATGCTGCTAAAAATCATGAAAATCGTAAATGCATCAAAGCAACCAACATTAACACAAAAGAAGCGTCGTATTTTTTCAGCATGTATGCTGTTCAGCAACATCTTGGAATTAACGCGGGAATCGTCAAAATGGTTTGTGAAGGCATTAACAATTGCAAAACAGGAAAGTCGAAAAAAGACGGGTTTTATGTCTTGCAACATGTTGTCATCAATGTCAATTGGTTTCATCACATAGCTGTTAATTCCATCTGTCACCTTAACCATCAATGTTTCATTGGCATAAACCAATTTCAATTTAACTGGTGGACAAATGACAGACAACACATTGCTGTCAATCAAATCTTCCAAAAAGTCTTTCAATGAAGGATCGCTGATCACACAAGAGATAAAAGCATTGAATTTTGATTCTGGGTTCATATATAATAGATTTAGACAATCTTTTATGTAGTTTGTATCAATTTCAATGGTTTCAAAAAATTGCTGTACCTTTTAAACTCTCTGAACAAAAAATCCATTTTAACATCTATGATGTGAAACATTTTCTTGATTTCTTTTTTTGGTCCTCCTGTTTTCAATGCTTGGTGCAATAATGGCATCCCTTTTGTTCGCACATAATGCATGTAACCCGCGTTTCTGACCACTATTTCACAAATCATTTCTGTCACCACTTTTCTCACAACCATGGTGTCGACTATTTGACTTCCTTTGAACGTCATATATTAATAGTGTTTATTCTTCTTCAGATTCCTGGCTCGATTCAGATTCTTGCGAACTTGAGCAGCTTTCTTCAGATATACTTTCTTGCGATGGCGTCCAATCGGAATCTGAACCAGAGTCTTGATCGCTCTCATAATAGAAACCAAACTTTTCTTCATTTTCAAACTTGTCCATATATACATGTACTATATATTATTTTCTTATATATTTATCAAGGTGCGTTTGTAGCCAGAAACAATTCACACGTTTTCAATGTCTTTCAATGGTACCCAACTGTTGAATTCATCACTGTATCCCTTCCATTTTACCAAAGCTTGTTTCTTTTTATAGTCTCTTCTAATCACTTTGTCAATACGGAAAATATCC
>JALIRR010008958.1:10000-17143 GCA_023091755.1 Montipora sp. Colony 1 RG-2022
CTTTTGTTTCTCAGGATTAGGGATGTATTAGATTTGTGCTCTCTTCCTATTTTGTTAGAATATTGTGGAATGATCTTAATTTTGGAAGGGGTTATACTAATCATTATTCTCTTTTATTACTTTTAAGGATGATGAGTCAATCAATGGAGAGGTTCTAAAAGCAGCATTTGCAAGGATTGTTGCTAGCTTCTGGCACACTAATTGAACCAGAGACATTTACCTTGTGGCAGAAAGCAAGGTTTTGTTAGAACTTTCATTTGCTATAATTGTTTTGATGGGAGCATACTTAATTATCAGCTTAATCTTAGGGTTTTTTTCTTCTTTTTGGAAACAAAAAGTTTTTACTTTTTTCTTAATGTAAATTATCAACTTAAGTTCTGAATTTTTTCCTTTTGGAAACAATTCTGTTGGAGAAAAAATGAACACATTGGTAAAGTTCAATGTTGGCAAAATTTTTGCATCAGTTAACAAGGCATGTTCCATTTTTTTTTACGTTTCACTTCTTTCTGTAAGAACTGACTTGTATTACATGTACATAAAACCCATTTTGTTATACTGAGTCACATTTATCCAAGTATGTTGTATGCTTTAGTTTTTGTAATTGAAGTTAGATTTTGCAGCCATTGTTGCAATCTGTAATCAAAACACATACCACTCAATTTATCTTTGTTTAAGGCAAGAACACATTCAGCTGATTGCCATTTTATTATTGCCTGAATAATTAGAATAAAGATAGCTTTGACTTTTGCGATGTATTTGTATGTGTATACATTGTATTTATCATGTGCATTCTTTGCAATCTTATGATTAAAATTACCAGTATTAGATGCTTCATTGTAAACCTGGTGTTTTCTTTACATAATATTAAAAAAATGAACTTTTTATGGTTATGAGAAATCTGACTGTAAATGAAGGTACAGGAGATCTATTGAGGGTGAATGTGTTCTGTAGAAAGAGTAAATATTACTCTGACAAGGGGAGTAAAGTTTAAGAGGGTAAATTTTACTCTTGAAAAGGAGTGGTTTTGTACCTTTTTGTCTCACCCCAGTTTTGGAGTTAATTTAACTCTGTCGAGGGTAAATTGAACTCCATTTAAAGAGTTCAATTCACTCCAATAGAAGGATAAAATTTACTCTTGTATTGGAGTGAATTTTACACCAGAGGAGGGGTAAACAATACAGGAGTAAATTTTACCCCGACAAAAGAGTAAAAGATATAGGAGTAAATTTTACTCCAAAAGCGGAGTAAGCAATACCGGAGTGAATTTTACTCCAAAAATGGAGTCGTTTTGTACCTTTTTTTTTTTACTCCCTTTTTGGAGTTAAATCTACTCCTTGAAAATAACAGTGGTGCTCTGCACGTGCAAGAGCTACATATTTTGGTACTCTAATTCCGTGACCATTCTCTGAAGGATACCTTCTTATTATGCAGAACGTAAATATTACGTGCCAAATGCGGCATTTGGAAAGGAATTCTGTCTTTTCAACTGGAACTGGTTCTTAAAGCCCATATAGACTGAACACGTATTACATATACATTCTTGATAAATTGTTACCTGGTAAAATACAAATTCACTGACTATTAGCTATGAGTATTTGTAATATCATAATTATCACAATGACATATAATTCGGCCCGGATTGCATGGTGAAATTACAACTGATGTTTGTTTCACTTCGATGAACATTTCATCCCTGAAACAAGAGTACGTGGTGTACGATTCTTCCCAGATGTCACTTTTATGAATGCAAAATAGAACCGAGAAAAAAATTCATATAGACGTATTTAGTGTTAGCCTCTTTATCAGGTACAAACCAGTGATAGCTTCAGATCGAATTAATCAATAGTCCTATTATGCAAAACAATAAATACAGTGCGGAGTGCGGATCTTCTTCTCCCTTGCCGTTTTACGCGCAGCACACGACTAACTGAACGCCTGGTTTTAGCAGTTAATCTATATCTTCCAATCAGCGAGCCCTTTATAACTAACAAATCAGAACGCGCTATGCTTGTTTTAAGACGCTATATCATTGATTCTTACTTCAGAACTCGAATCTGTAGCTCTCCTTTTGAGCTCTTCGAAAACGCGCTAAAAGCAACTGACGAAGGATTTAATTATTTGGTTCCGAAACCGGTCTTGCATTTTAAAGCTGAAAGACAGTTCCTTTCAGAACTCTAATAACCAGCCACCGATTGTTTCTTACAAGAAGGAAAAATCACTCAAGGATATTCTTGTCGGTACAAAACAATCACACAACAATCATAATAATCAAGGAAGCGTTTAGTTACAAACTTGAAGGAAATTTACATGCGATCACCTAAATTGACTCCACACAGTAATCGCGCAATTTTAGCGATCACAACACAACTGAGTCTACAAAACAGTACCCTGATCACCTACATTCTGAAACTGATCATTCCTACAACGAACGTGGAAGCAGAGGTGGGTGACTTTAAAGTCTACGAGTCCTCTGCTTCTATGTTCGTTATAGGAATGATCAGTGTCAGAATGATGCAAACGCCCACCTTCCGCAGTGGAATTTGCATCCGCACACCAGGCAAAGTGACATTTTAAAAAAAAGGCTTTTAAACATTTCCCTTCGATGTACATTTCTCTTAAACTAGTACGCTCTTGTGAGTGATTTAGTATAGAAGACATGGAAGGACTTCCTGGGAATCTTAATGATCCAGTTATGATCGCTGCCTGCCTCGCATGACTCGGCACCGAGTACCTGAGGTAAGTCTGTTAATGAACACCACCTAAAGGCATATGTACAGTGAGGCAATGTTGAATTTTTTTTTTAAGAGTTCCAAACAACATAAAGTTCCGCTATCACGTCAAGGCAGATCGCAGATTAACTGAAGTATCAGGGACAAATCGGAAATAGCAAATTAATGTGCAACAGCTGTAACGAAACTTGTGTTTTACTTTACTTTATTGACTTTCAAAACCTTGGTTGTACGATTATTTCCTAAGCGTCATGAAATCCATTCAATTATATTTTACGCCTTAATTTAACAAAATAACATTCACATCATGTTTTTCCTTTGAAGTATGTTACTGTTGAACCAAACAAACCAAATATGCTAAAATAAGTACCTTTCACCAATAGGTGACATTTATTTCCTCTTTTGGGTTTATAAAAACTCGCCAAGGCTTGGTTTACCATTCATTCTACAGGTGTAACCTGTTAGGTAAGAGTCACGTTCAGTCATACAGAGAATCCATGTTTATCAAATTTCATATACAGAAGTTAACTATATTTTCGTTTTGTTGTAGGGGGCATACAAAACGTCTTCAAGTGGCTTTTCAAGTAAGTACCAGTTATTTATGTTTTTTCTTTTTCTGCAAAGTAAAAGCAGATTCTTATGATTTAAATCTCAGCCGGTGAGAACCAACTGTCCGCTTTGGCAACCCGGATTATTGAGAACTCCTCGAATTTGACGAAAGACTTTGGAAACAGTAAACGACTACCGCCTAAAGCTACTTTATACCACATATTCCAATTCTAGAAGCATAGTTATAAGTTTAAGTCAATTAAAACTAGTTATTTTCAAGCACTTCTTACAATGATTTTTCAGCGTTTTATTCAACAGTAAATATCTCCAGTACAGTTGAACTTCCTTATTTCGAACTCGAATATTTCGAATTCTCGGCTATGGCTTACTAATTTATGTTCATTTTCCTTGGTTTTGCCCCTATTTTTTGAATCGTTTTCGTTCTTAATTAACCAAGCCAAATTAACGGAGGCTTGGAAATTTAGTTTTGGATTAAAAAAGGCTGTCCCAGCCTCTGTTCACCCTCTATATTGCAATGTTTTTGTTGTTTAGGCCACCCCCTTTTTATTTTTCTTTACCGTCGTCCGACCGACCCGAATTTTTGGCATTTTCAAAAAAATAATTACGTAGTTAAAGCACTTTTTCAATTTAAATAGTTAATTCCTTTTAATCTGAAAAATGAGCGTAGTAACGCATCGCAACGCGGAAAGCTTTTCAGTGAGGTTTCTGAACAATGGAAGACCGACATACGATATATGAGACTTTTTGGCTCCAAAGTAAAGGAGAAAATAGCGAAAATCTCTCATTTTTAGGCTTTCGCCTGCCTGCTATTTTTTACTCGGCAACAAACCTACCCGAACGCTAAATACGCAGACTAGTAAGGATAATCGTTCTTTTTTTTTTTTTCAAAATACTTTCATTCAAACTATACACAACGAGGCAATTAAAACCTAAGTTTTCTTTATACCTTAAATGAATTCACTAGTTATTGTCAAAAATAAAAACCATTTTTATCAACCCAGTGCATGTAATGGCTTCTTTGTACTAATGGGACAAACTTTTAAACTGGGCAGTGTTAACCCTTATCACAAGCACAACTCGCATTGCGCACGCCAATTTTATAAAAGGATTTTGTAAGACGTCTTACACACTGCACGGCTTTAAGAGTTTCTATACACAAGTCTGTTTTAACCTACGCAAGGCGTTTGAAAGACATCTTCGATTGCACAAGGCATTTGTAAGAGTCTCGGGTTGAATAAGGCACTTTTAAGAGTATTATGTTACACGGACATTTTGTAAGGTTCTAAAATGACACGAGGCGTTCTTACAAACACCCATAACATACTGCGCGCAGAAGCACTTACACACAGCATTGGAAAGCAGTGTTACACACGCCGTTTGTAAGCAGTCTTACAGACGGCTTTTGTAACAAGACTTAGACACAGCGTTTGTAAGCAGTGTTACACACGGCCTTTTTAAGCAGTGTTACACACGGCCTTTGTAAGCAGTGTTACACACGGCCTTTGTAAGCAGTCTTAAAGACGGCGTTAGCAAGCAGTCTCATAGACGGCGTTTGTAAGCATTCCGAGCAAAGCAGTAATTACAGTAAAGCACTGCAAGTTCAGTTGAGATAAGTTAATGAAACAGTTACAACGCCGTTAGAACTAAGTAGTGTTAGAATTTGATTCCTTATAACTTCCTAACCCCAAGATTGTTATGTTGATAAATTGTTAAAGGATGATGTTTGTTAGTTAAGCGCTTACAAAAGAAACAAGAGTTACATAGGGTGCTGTCTGTTTCTAGAATTATATAGGTTGTTTTATCCTTAAGTTTATCTCTGTTTTAACATAGGGCCTCGTGCACAGCTGCTGAATATGATCCGGATATTCTATATCTTCCAATAAGCGAGTGGCGAGCCCTTTATAACTAACAAATCAGAAAACGCTATGCTGGTTAAAGAGACTTGATTCTTACTTCAGCACTCGAAACTAGCTCTACTTTTCGAAAACGCTAAAAGCAACTGACAAAGGATTTACTTATTTGGTTCCGAAACCGGTCTTGCATTTTAAAGCTGAAAGACAGTTCTTTTCTGAACTCTAATAACCAGCCACCGATTGTTTCTTACAAGAAGGAAAAATCACTCAAGGATATTCTTGTCGGTACAAAACTTCCTTCAAACACACAACAATCATAAAATCAAGGAAGCGTTTAGTTACAAACTTGAAGGAAATTTACATGCGATCACCTAAATTGACTCCACACAGTAATCGCGCAATTTTAGCGATCACAACACAACTGAGTCTACAAAACAGTACCCTGATCACCTACATTCTGAAACTGATCATTCCTACAACGAACGTGGAAGCAGAGGTGGGTGACTTTAAAGTCTACGAGTCCTCTGCTTCTATGTTCGTTATAGGAATGATCAGTTTCAGAATGTAGGTGATTAGGGTTCTGTTTTGTAGACTCAGTTGTGTTGTGATCGCTAAAATTGATATATGGGCGACATTTTCAAGTGACTCATTGTATATTGGAATCTCTATCCACCCATAACGAGAACAAAAGTCCTGTTAACCGATATTTGCTCTGTTTTTGGTGAAGTGTGACATGGAAGGACTTCCTGGGAATCTTAATGATCCAGTTATGATCGCTGCCTGCCTCGCATGACTCGGCACCGAGTACCTGAGGTAAGTCTGTTAATGAACACCACCTAAAGGCATATGTACACTGAGGCAATGTTGAATTTTTTTTTTTAAGAGTTCCAAACAACATAAAGTTCCGCTATCACGTCAAGGCAGATCGCAGATTAACTGAAGTATCAGGGACAAATCGGAAATAGCAAATTAATGTGCAACAGCTGTAACGAAACTTGTGTTTTACTTTACTTTATTGACTTTCAAAACCTTGGTTGTACGATTATTTCCTAAGCGTCATGAAATCCATTCAATTATATTTTACGCCTTAATTTAACAAAATAACATTCACATCATTTTTTCCTTTGAAGTATGTTACTGTTGAACCAAACAAACCAAATATGCTAAAATAAGTACCTTTCACCAATAGGTGACATTTATTTCCTCTTTTGGGTTTATAAAAACTCGCCAAGCCTTGGTTTACCATTCATTCTACAGGTGTAACCTGTTAGGTAAGAGTATTCAGTCATACAGAGAATCCATGTTTATCAAATTTCATATACAGAAGTTAACTATATTTTCGTTTTGTTGTAGGGGGCATACAAAACGTCTTCAAGTGGCTTTTCAAGTAAGTACCAGTTATTTATGTTTATTCTTTTTCTGCAAAGTAAAAGCAAATTCTTATGATTTAAATCTCAGCCGGTGAGAACCAACTGTCCGCTTTGGCAACCCGGATTATTGAGAACTCCTCGAATTTGACGAAAGACTTTGGAAACAGTAAACGACTACCGCCTAAAGCTACTTTATACCACATATTCCAATTCTAGAAGCATAGTTATAAGTTTAAGTCAATTAAAACTAGTTATTTTCAAGCACTTCTTACAATGATTTTTCAGCGTTTTATTCAACAGTAAATATCTCCAGTACAGTTGAACTTCCTTATTTCGAACTCGAATATTTCGAATTCTCGGCTATTAGGGCTTACTAATTTACGTTCATTTTCCTTGGCTTTGCCCCTATTTTTTGAATCGTTTTCGTTCTTAATTAACCAAGCCAAATTAACGGAGGCTTGGAAATTTAGTTTTGGATTAAAAAAGGCTGTCCCAGGTTCTGTTCACCCTCTATATTGCAATGTTTTTGTTGTTTAGGCCACCCCCTTTTTATTTTTCTTTTACCGTCGTCCGACCGACCCGAATTTTTGGCATTTTCAAAAAAATAATTACGTAGTTAAA
>JALIRR010008959.1:0-15000 GCA_023091755.1 Montipora sp. Colony 1 RG-2022
CGTTAAATAGGTCCATGTCCGAATTTGGAGGCCTATACCAAGTGCACGAAAATAAACAGGTCTGTTGGAAGCGTGCTTGAGTTTCAACAAAATGACCCCCAAAATCGGCAAAAGATTGTGACGCTGATGAATAATAAAGTAGCTGCTATTACCAAAACGATGGAATTACCTGGTGATAAATAACCTTGTCTTGGAGAGTAAATTTTTGATTTTCCAGAAACAATGGTCAACCTCTGAGAGTTGGGCGATTGTGATCTTTGTGTTGAATTTGCACATTTCTTGTCAAAATTTATAACAATCGAAAGAAAAAGAAAACTAACAAAAACAAAAACCCGGTAGCTTGGCATTATTTGATACAGATGCTTCACTGTTTCGCGAGTAAACATGCCGCGGTAAAATAACGCGGTAACTTGATCACTGCGCCCGCTGAATTTGATGTGCGATTTACTCGGTGCAGCCAAACTTGAACAATTACAACAACACAACTAAAATCTCCCAAACCAGGGGCGGATTTAGAGGGGGGCCGAGGCGGCCGCGGCCCCCCCTTTCAGTTCGTCGGAAAATTTTTTTTTGTCAAAATATACAATAATTTTATCATTTTGTAAGCAGTCTGTTGGAGCTTTTGATTTTTTTAGCTAAAGCGTGATTTTTCGCTAATAGTATGACCAAAGTTGTGCGAATAAACTTTCAACTTACAGGCGTTAATATTATCCTTTCGAAATGAGGAAGAAGACTGGATGCGAAATACTTGTCTACGGTCAGCCTATCTTACAGAGACTGTAACAACGTAAAATCTTAATGCCTATATACATAATCATATATATTTTGTGGCTTTGAAGCGAAGAGTCAAAAACCATGCATAATTATAACCATAACTTATAAGTTTATTCAATATGGAATCCTGATACATTACGTTCCAGATATTGCACCAGAGTGCATGTAAGAGTACCCAAATTTTCAAATTTTCTGGGGGGGCATGCCCCCAGACCCCCCTAGAAAGTAGCGCCTAAGGCGCTACTGAGGCGCGCTAACGCGCTGATTAGTATTCTTGTTCGGCCCCCACTTTCAAAAAATGCTGGATCCGCCCCTGCAAACTGTTTTTCGCTGATGGTAACTTTTTATATTCGTGGTTCAAATTTAATGTTGTTTTCATGTCGTAGATTTTGTTACCGATGGCAAAATATTTTATGCTCGATCGACCGTCCTGAAACTTCCTTCTGCTCTTCTTAAAAATTGTGTATCCATATTTATTTACTTTTACATCAATATTTGTTTTGCATAAAGCAAGC
The DNA here is from genome assembly GCA_023091755.1 of Montipora sp. Colony 1 RG-2022. Taxonomy (NCBI): domain Eukaryota; kingdom Metazoa; phylum Cnidaria; class Anthozoa; order Scleractinia; family Acroporidae; genus Montipora; species Montipora sp. Colony 1 RG-2022. The sequence continues at coordinate 1,290 of JALIRR010008959.1, forward strand.
TAACAAAATCTGTATCTTGCTTGGTTCGCATTTGATAGCATTAAAATAGAATTTTCGGTCCTATGCTTCTGTTACTGAGTGGTATATTTCTTAGGTCGCTCAGCTTTCAACTTTTGTTTACAAAGCTGTCAGATGCTGTCAGTGCACGCTTACACTTGTGGTGGAAAGAAGTTGCATGATCAACATGTCAGCCCAGAAGCCAATGTTTCTCGATTCCCTTTTATTTTCTTCAGTCTCTCTGGGTTCAATACTTTGCTAGTAACTGCATGTCTGCTCAAGGGGCTATTTATCTAAGACTTCTACCATGGCGCTACAATGATAGACAATACCAAAACAATATCGTGTAATGTTAGACCTACATATTACGCAAAGACAACTGTCAACATGTCATCCCAGAAGACAATGTTTTTCACTTCCCATTTATTTTCTTCAGTCTTTCTGTACGGTGGCCCATAGGGACAAAACACTTCCCAGAATCCAAAACACTTCCCAGAATGCCAAAACACTTCCTAGAATGCCAAAACACTTCCAGAATGCCAAAACACTTCCCAGAATCCAAAAACACTTCCTAGAATCCGAAACACTTTCCAGAATCCGAAACACTTCCCAGAATCCAAAACACTTCCTAGAATCCAAAACAAATCCCAGAATCCAAACATCATCCCAGAATCTAAAACACTTCCGACAGTACAAAACAACTACCAGACGAATAGGTGAGGCCTGGTTACCCGATAAGCTGTCGACCATGCTCGTTGAACAGCAATATACGAGAAAGAGAGAACATCACTATGAAGTTCCCTGCTGTGATATTATTACTGCTTCAGATTATAGCTCATACTGTAGGATTACCCGACTGTACTTGTGTGGAAACATTCAATTCCGTCGAGGAATGTATAGCTGCCTACTGGAGGAAAGGGTATCGATATGCGGCCATCTTAATCTTCCTTTCGGTTTATCATGGCATTCACTGGACCCTGAGACAACTGAAATACTTTATAAACCACAAGCTAGGTTTGCGGAGAAGGGGGAATCAATCCACCAGCCGCTGTTTTGTTTTCTGTAATAAGACCACCATGCTTCGATGCGTTGGTTGGACGGTGAACTGCCTTATCGATGGCTGTTGGGACCATCAAAAGGACGAGAAGCATTAATGCAAGAAACTCCCTGTATTGCAGCAAGTACCACATTTTCGGTCCCACAGTCACTTTGAACTAGTCTTGGACATCCTTGTATCTGCTTTACACAGCGTAAGTAATAATATGCAATGACCCCAGGATCATGATTGATAGCTGCAATCTGCAGAAACATAATCTTTCTGGAATAGCCATCAATGGAACCACTTATATGAAATCCATAAGGAGCTAGCTCACGGCCATATCCGTCAATATGCCACGCCCCGTTGGGTCCTGGGTTTCTATAGCACCTTCGTTCAAGTCTTCTACGTCTTCTTTGATTAACACCGTAAGGATCAATATTCTGTAAAAGTGTTCTGACAACGTGTTTTCCAACCGAGAGATGGTAGTCATGCTGTAGCCTTCGTGTCATGGATCGATAACCAAGGCAACTGTCTGAACCGTTAAGTTCCAAGTTATTGCTCGGCGAATGTCGGCAATTGATGATTGATTCCCCCTTCTCCGCAAACCTAGCTTGTGGTTCATAAAGTATTTCAGTTGTCTCAGGGTCCAGTGAATGCCATGATAAACCGAAAGGAAGATTAAGATGGCCGCATATCGATACCCTTTCCTCCAGTAGGCAGCTACACAAACCTCGACGGAATTGAATGTTTCCACACAAGTACAGTCTGGTAATCATACACTATGAGCTATAATCTGAAGCAGTAATAATATCACAGCAGGGAACTTCATAGTGATGTTCTCTCTTTCTCGTATATTGCTGTTCAACTAGCATGGTCGACAGCCTGTCAGGTAACCAGGCCTCACCTATTCGTCTGGTAGTTGTTTTGTAGTGTCGGAAGTGTTTTAGATTCTGAGATGAGGTTTGGATTCTGGGATGTGTTTTGGATTCTGGGATGTGTTTTGGATTCTGGGAAGTGTTTCGAATTCTGGGAAGTGTTTTGGATTCTAGGAAGTGTTTTTGGATTCTGGGAAGTGTTTTGGTATTCTGGGAAGTGTTTTGGATTCTGAGAAGTGTTTTGGATTCTGGGAAGTGTTTTGTCCCTATGTGCCACCGTATTTCTGGGCTCAGTACTTTGCTAGTAACCACATGTCTCCTCAGGCTATTTACCGAAGACTCCTACCATGGCACTACAATGATAGACAATACCAAAACAATATCGTGCACTGTTAGAGCTACAGATTACGCAAGGACAACTTGAATCTCCTGGAAGACAACACACAGCTCAGTTGACATTATGGAATAAATCGCTGTGTTACTTCACTACCACACGTAAGCAATGCGTGTCAATTTTTTTTAAAGAGGACAGGAATTTCTTCTTTCTGACAAATGATTAGTTAATAGGCCGGTAGCCAGGTTTTTAACCTCAGAAAAGGATCTGTTTCGTCTTACGAACGTGTGAGGACCTGTGAGCCAAAGGGCCTCTGCTGGTATGACTTCTGGTATGATAAAAAATAAGACACAAACAGCAGTGATAAACATATTGAACTTGTTCATTTTAACTATGACTTGACGTTTCGTATGTGCTCTACATACATTTTCAAAAGTAACCGTTGAAATTTAAAACAGCTATTTATATATAACAAAGCGGATGAGGGGACTGGAACCTAGATTAAGCAAATACTTAACAGTAAAATATATAATAATAATAATTATAATATTAATAAAAACAGAAAAGATTAATAAAGCATCAGCATTTCACTTCCGACGTTGACGTTGAAAGCTGGCTCAAGTTCTTGAATAAAGAAGGTCTCTTTTATTTTACAATGATAGTCAGTTTTGCCCTTCGCTAAAATATCAAAATGATCCCACTTGATGTTATGTCCAGTGGCCTTGACGTGGTCAGCAATGGCTGAAGTATTGTCATTTTTAGCTAGGGCCTTAAAATGTTCGGTTTTTCTATCGTGAAGCCGGCGTTAAGTTTTACCGATGTAAAAACCATTACAATCCCAACAATTTGCTCTGTAAATAACTCTGGATTGTCGTGAACGATTAATACGGTCCTTGTAAGGAAAGAAAGATTTTATACATCGAGTGGTATGACTTCTGGTATGACTTCTGAGTGACCCCCCCCCCCCCCCCCAAAACTTGAAAAAAATTGCGTGGAACGCTGCACGTACCACAGGCAACCCAGTGTACCCTCACGGAGGGTCTAGTTTTTCAAGTTGTGGGGTCATTAAGACCATTTAAGGGGTCACCCAGACGTCATACCAGCAGAGGCCCTTTGGCTCACAGGTTCTCACACGTTCGTACGACGAAAAAAACCTGTCCTTGCGTAATATGTAGCTCTAACAGTGCACGATATTGTTTTGGTATCGTCTATCATTGTAGTGCCATGGTAGAAGCCTTGGGTAAATAGCCTGAGAAGACATGTGGTTACTAGCAAAGTACTGAACCCAGAAAGATTGAAGAAAATAAATGGGAAGTTAGAAACATTGGCTTCTGGGCTGACATGCTGATAAACTTCTTTCACCACAAGTTTAAGCGTGCCCTCTGAGCATCTGACAGCTTTGTAATACTAAAGTTTACTAAAGTTAAGTCCTCTCCGGCGGGATTAGTGTCTCGGTGGGTGACCAAAAACATATACGCCTTCGTAAAACAGAAGCGTTGGACCGAAAATACTATTAACGCCAACAAATGAAAACTTAGCAAGGTACAGACTTTGATCATGACTAAAACACCACACGAGTACATACGGGTAACATACGAGTAACATACGAGTAACATACGGAACATACGGATACATACGAATACATACGACTAACATACGACTAACATACGACTAACACACGGATACATACGACTAACATACGGATACATACCAATACATACGAGTAATACGAGTGTTTTTCTCATAAACTAAGCTCTAATTATAAGCCTTGCAAGCATTTTTGCACGTGAGCAAACACGTTCACCCCCCCCCCCCCTAAGGCTTTCGTTACATTTAGTCACAGTAAAATAAATTCACATGGAGTGCAAAACCCTTAGCTTGCGCTGCAAGATGACAATATATTTTGGATGTCGCTGACGTCGTATGACGTCATCAGATCCGCCATCTTGATTTCACTATTTCACCTTAGTTGCCTTTTTTAATGGCAAAAAATTCAGTGCGAAATCAAGCCAGAAAGCTTAAATGTAACCATGTACATGTAAAAATGTAGAAGAATTATGTTTAAAATGTCGAATTTTGGGAACAGTTGACACATCAAAAAATCCGCAAGCAATAAACGAACAGCTGCTTAAAGTTTCAGCAACAGAGTAAATCTCCTTTCCAAAATTTGTAAAAATGGCATCCAACCCTTTCTCACCTCATTTACAAAACCCTGAGGGGGTGGCATCAAACCCCCTTCCTCCCCCCCCCCCCCACCCACACACTCATCACACACACTTCATATCAGAGGTCTCTATGTATTTTTCGCATCAAGATATCATTTAAACCCAGGCCACCAGTTTAATATCAAATGTCTTTGCTCTTGTAACGCAAACTTTCCTTAGTCGGAGAAGTAATGCGTAATATTTTACTTAAGTTGTCGTTACTTTGCATAAAAATTTACTGGTATGAATTTTACTCGTATATTTTCGTATTTTTTTACTCGTATGTATCAGTATGTTAGTCGTATGTATCCGTATGTTAGTCGTATGTATCCGTATGTTACTCGTATGTTAGTCGTATGTTACTCGTATGTGTCCGTATGTTCCGTATGTTACTCGTATGTTACTCGTATGTTACCCGTATGTACTCGTGTGGTGTTTTAGTCATGATCACAGATTTTGTTAGCTTGCTTTATGCAAAAACAAATAATTGATGCAAAAGTAAATAAATATTGATACGCAGTTTAAGAAAGAGCAGAAGGAAGTTTCCAGGACGGTCGCTCGAGAATAACATATTTACGACATGAAAACAACATTAATTTTGAACCGTGAATATAGAATATAAACAGTTACGATCAGCGATCAACATTTTGGGAGATTTTTGCCACGTTCAATTTTGTTATTGTACGTTTTGGCTGCACAAATAAATGGCAAAGTCGAAAGTGACATCGCCGGAATTCAGCGGGCGCCGTGATTACTAGTAAGTTACCGCGGCATGTTTACTTCCCAAACAGTGAAGCATCTGTGTCAAATGATAGCAAGATACCGGGTTTTCGTAAGTTTCTTTTTTGTCAAGTGTTATAAAGTTGACAATAAATGAGCGAATTCAAAACAAAGATCACAATCGCCCACCATTGTTTCTGCAAAGTCAAAAATTTACTCTCCAAGACGAGGTTATTTATCACCAGGTAATTCCATCAATTTGGAAATAGTAGCTACTTTATTATTCACCGGCGTCACAACTTTTTGCTGATTTTGGGGCTCAATTTGTTGAAACTCAAGCACGCTTCCAACTGACCTGTTTATTTTCATGAAACCTTTCCTGCTTACAGAGTTATAATAAAAATATCCTTCCGTATCACGTTTCAACCTTAAGCTCGAAAATTCAATACACAACATGATATTATAATTCACAAAGGCAGAAAATATCACAGAATCCTTTTCCAGCGAAACATTTTATTGAAACAAACAACATAAGATGCACTAAAACGCCATTCGCGTGGCAATGACTTTCCATTGCTGGTTAACGAGAATAACAAACTCACGAGGCAGAATGTATATTTATATTTAATTAAGTTAGCACAACACCAAAACGGTAACCTCATTTTGACACGAAAATGCTTTACTATTGCCATAAAAACTATCCGGTTAAGCTCGCATATTATAAAACATGATGAATTCATGAAGGCCACCTTTTCCAGCGAACATTTTTTTGAAACAAAACAACATATTTGCTCATAGAGGCGAAAACCTCTTCCTATTTCGTTGCGTGCGGTAACACAAGAAACTCAATCGTGTCAAATTACCATGTACTTCAGGTTCAAACCCTTTCCTGAAGAACATTTTCCTTGAATAACAAGAAAGAGCTTTACTATTGCCATAAAAACTATCCAGTACACATATCATAAAACATGATGAATTCATAAAGGCCACCTTCTCCAGCGAACAATTTTTTGAAACAAACAACATATTTGCTATTGTTGCGTGCGTGAAGGGAAAAAACTCGATCGTGTCAAATATGCGCAATATTACAACAAACTAAAATTTCAGGATCAAACCGTTTCCATGAAGAACCTTTTCCTTGAATAATGAAGCACAAAATAGACTACAAGCTTTCTTTCAAATAATTCTTGGCTGTCACATTTCCATTTTTTTTTACCTGAAGACTGCAGAGTTGATCACAGATCCACTTAAGGTGTTCAATTCGTTCTCTGTCTTTGTTAAACCCATAAGTTACCAGAGAATTTTCCATTTGGTTTCAGTGTTCCACATAACAGCACAATTGGTAAATATTATTTAAGAAATGCAGCTCACTTTGATTTCGGCTCGACGGGCGATAGATTGTTGTCGAAGTCCATTACTCGTAGCTTTTGAGATTCCAGGTGTTGGTTTTTCACCGTCTGCCTAGTTTATCCAACTGACTTTTCCATTATTGAGCTCCATAAGGGTATATTTTGTTTAAGGATCCAGTTAAACGAGATAAACTAAGAATAAAGCCAGGATTCGAGCCAGGATTCGCCATCACCCTCACGGTGCTTATCCACTTGAGCAATGCAATAAATTCTCCTTTTTTAGCTCCAATACGTTGGATTGAGAATATTGAGAATATTATATTTTTCGCTGTCACGTAAAGGTCCAGTTTTTCGAATTTTTTAGTTATTGCTCTCCTTTGGATCAAGATTTCATCGGTTTATGTTGAGACAGCACAAAAGGGGTGATAAATATATATGAAAAACTCAAATTTAAGTGCGTGCAAAGCTTGACAAGAATACGTGTACAAAATTAATGTATTGAGTAAAACTCAAACTCACGTAAGTGTCACCATGGCACTATCTTTGTTGGTGAAAATTGTCAACTTAATGCGACTTTACTTCTCCCAATTTGGAAATTGTAAGTTTTGTTTAGAAATAAAACCGTCTTTGCAAAATTTGCCGAAATTGTTATTTCTTTAAACAAATTAAAGAAAAAAAAAGAAAGAAAGAAGCGAAACAAAGATTAATACATTTTCCGTCGACGACTGTGTAAATAAAGGGCAGTCTTAGCACGGTTGGAAAAAAGTTTACTGACGTATTCTCGTCATGCTTCTAAAATCCAACTTTCGTAGCATTTACAGCCATGTACTTGGAAAAAGCTATTAGTTGGACATAGTTAAATATTAAATAAATGATTAATATGGTTTCCTTTCTGAGGAAATCTATTGTAGAACAAGACTTGAAACGGACTTTTCTAATGTTTCGGAAGCTGTTGGAACATTACAATTACAAATATAATATCCGCGGATAACTTGTTTTCGGGTTTTGACCCAAATATCTAAGCTTTGAGATTCACTGAAATCCAGATCTCCCGAACGAACCATTCCCATCCAGTCTCTAATTGCCCTAGAGCGGTTACGTAATCAGTGTTTTGCTCTCATGGAGCGCCCCGAGAAACCACATCGATCGGCACTACGATCTGTTCAGTTCTTTTTGTTGCTTCACCGATGCTGTGTGAAAACACTTCAACATCTTTTTGAGGCTCATCCGATAATTTCTGCTAAATGTGAAACATATACACGGATTGATCGCACTGTTTGACACCAGGATGATGTTGTCTACAGCCCAGAACATGAAAAAGCCACACGGCAGACTAAAATCAAATTCTACTAATATGGCGCAGATGCTCCAGGGAACCCAACACAGAACAAAGGCAACTACGATAGCAATTGACATCTCCAGTACGTTCTTGTTTCTTTTAATTCGCTCCTTCTGAGCCTGGAGAGAATTCTCCCCTGGTGTATTCTGTGACTGGAGCTTACGAAGAATGATGGAATAGAGAACGCTTATCAAGACAACTGGCAAGTAAAATAACAAAACACATGTTGCCAACAGGTAATTCGCATGTGAAGACGATTCTCCAAACACCTGGTTCCAATGCAGCTCACACGTAAATTTTCCAGGATACTCACTGAGTGTCAAGGCAAGACATTTGGGCAGAGTTTTCGCTAAAGCGACGATCCATGTTGCAATAATAAAGATCAGGCATCGACGTAAATTGATGATTGGTGAACGCAAGGGGAAAACAACAGCTTCAAATCGCTCGAGTGAGATTAGAACTAGGCTCTGAATAGACACAGCGACAGAGACGCTTGGTAATAGGTCCTTTATTTTGCACACTGTATCACCCGAGCGGCCGAGAAAGATCCATAAGTTGGGCTTGAACGCGAGCACTATTTCAATGCCCACGGATATCATAAAGAGAAGGTCTGACATGGCCATGTTGACAATGAAAAAGTTGATGGGCTTCCTCATGGTCTTTATCTTGTATACTATTAACCCAATACTGCCATTTCCAGCCACTGAAACAAGGAAGAAAAGAGCGTAAGCCGAGAGAACTGCAATTCTTGTCGTTGCAGAAGTCATTGGGTCGGAACAGGTCGAAGTATTGGTTGTTTTGTTCATCCCTTTTGATGACTTTTAATTACAGACTGGTTTTGTCTTAAACTAACTGCACACCTATATGAGCAAAATAAACTTGACCCTTGTAGTCAATCTCGTTTAAAGAGACAACTAATGTATTCGATATAAATATTGAGTTACTTTGCATTTCGCGGGCTCAGACTGCTATAACTGATAACGTTATATGTTTACCAAAGGAAATGTCAATAAAATTAAAAGCCTTTTCAAAAAAAAAAAAAAAAAAAAAAAAAAAGGGCTGGTCTGCCTTTCCTTTCTTTTTTTCTTTTCTTTTAAATTTTGGTTTGTGTTTTTTTTTGTGATTTTTTTTTCAATGAAGTAAATCGCTCGCCAATTCGTTCAAGAATTCTGACTAACAGCGACGTTTATGTTATGTAAAGCAATGTAAAACACATTAATTAAAACAGTTCTGACTGCCGGTCATGCATTTGGTGTTTTTAGCACTTTGCCACGTAGCCACATCTTTAAAGTTAATTGTCTTGTTTTACAGGTTCACGTCACTCTGGCCGTTTTTGCTTTGTCCCTGCTGTTTTAATTGCATGTGGAATCCATTTTAAGGAGATTAAGTTTACATACTAACGCCACCTTAATTAAAAGATGATCTTTATTCTGAATTTCTACAGAAAAAAAAAATGAAAAATTAAAGAAGAAGAAGAAGAAGAAGAAGAAGAAGAGGAAGAGGAAGAAGAAGAAGAAGAAGAAGAAGAAGAAGAAGAAGAAGTAGAAGAAGAAGAAAAAGAAGAGGAAGAAGAAGAAGAAGAAGAAGAAGAAGAAGAAGAAGAAGAAGAAGAAGAAGAAGAAGAAGAATTGATTTTCATACGACTACTTTAAGGTCGCAAATCGCAATTTTCGTCTTTATGAAATGGAAGTATAATGTAATCATTCTTGCAAGGAACTTTTAATTTGTCATGATAAGGAATTTGCAATCAATGATAGGCGGGAATACCATAACTTACGTCAAATTTGCAATCAATATTATGAAATTAGCCATACTACTATTACGACATTCACTACTTGGTTAAGAGAACACACAAAATATGAAAGCAAATACGGAAAGAACGGGAGGTTTTCAATAAAAGAAATTGTTTACAACGTGATGTAAAGCTCGATAACTGACTTAGCTTGTCATCGCTTGTGACTCATCTATTCATGCGTCCATTCAAATAAAGGACATTTGAATGATTTCGTCATTTGCACGCGCCTTATTATGCAAGGATACATTTCTTAGTCAATGCAGGAAGAAGCCAAAATACTAGAAAATGGTGAACTTGAGGAATAATAAATCCCTTAGTAAAAGGTTTAACATATAATACGCGAGGACATTTTGCTCCTTGCGCGTATTTTATCCGCGCCTATTATCAAAGAGTGAGTGAATGAGATAAGAGTGTTTTTCTATCACTTATTAGAACATTAAGTGCCAATTTTAGCTACAATTGTAGCTGCTATTTCCTGTTAACAAAAATCCAGTTTTATCATCGTTGATCATTAGTCTATCCTTTATCCTCCATCTATTCATAATGCTAAAAGCTTCATTCTTTTTGCTGCAAACGTCATCCTAAGGCCAAGTTCAGATGGTCGTGGCTTTATTTTCGGGTTATCAAAATCTTATTCTTTTCACCAATCGAGCGGTTTCCCTTAATTTTCGTATCATTTCGTCTCGCTCTTATCAATCATTTCTCTTAGCTCATTCAATTTCTGTTGCTATTCGATTCTTTAGTTTGTAGGTTTAGTTCAGCCGTCAAGGTAAGCATATTTATTTTACTTACTTCGTCGCTTTCACTATGTCGTTATTATTTAGGTTTAACCAACTCACCATCTTTCTGTCTTCGTATATATGACAGTGCCAGGCTTCAGTTCCCTCCGTTTATGGCCGCTTTATCTATTCCTTTTGTTTGTATACAAGCCGTGTATTTATTTCTCTTTCTTGATTACTGATGAATGGATGAATGTGGAGTGATAAAAGTGCCTCATTAATGATATTGCCGAATTCAGATTCCTTTATCAACGGCGAGGTAAATAAAAAAGATTGTGAAGTATCATTATCTGGGGCCGTAGATTGGCATGTTATGGAATACTAGAGTGCCTGTGATACCAGCCAGTTTTTGATGGTGCTCTGAGAATGGTGATTAATAACTTGGCAGTTTGGAAAATAAATTGGACTGACAGTGAACATTGGGCTTTTAGCGCAGGCTGCACTTCTCGGTACTGATAGAATTCTGTGGCAAATAAACAAGAAACCACTTGAAGCTTGAGGCTGTTTTAAAATGGAGTATTTCCAAAGTAGACATGGTAGCGATAACGATAACGATATCGATGGCGATAACGTCGACAATGAAAATGAGAAAGCGAATGCTAATGCTAATGAGAATGATAATGGTGATGACAATAACGATTCCTGATAAACCGTTAGGAAAATGCGACTTAATAGATCGGTGTGAAAAAATGATATAAATTTATTCACCTTGTATAATTAAAATTGTTGACAAAATTGGTGGGTTGTACTCATTGCATTGCTTCAGGAGCTTATCAAAGGGAGACTCTATATCTTCACTAATTCCTCGAGTAAACCATTTCCCTGTTTCGATTGGCTTTTACGAAAGAGGACTCGCTGAATCTCCCCAGGGAGGTGTTAAATAAACAAATCTACTCGGGAATGGGTTGACAAAGCCAAGTATGGGGGATAGAAGCCCCCCTTCACGAGTTCCTTGTTAAGTGTTATAACAATAATTTACAATTCATAAGTGCTTCGGTGGTAGTGGCTTACTTCCACGGTTTGAGTATTGGAAAAAAACGGTTTTAAGCATTTAAAAACACTGTTAGACACGGCTGCATTGTTAATTAAGTGAAAGAAGCAAAGCCAATTGTACATATTGAAAATGTTTCAGTAATACAGTTATAAAGGTTACAAAGAAAATTCTGTTAGGTGGGCTTTGTAAATATGTATGGAATGGCAAAAGAAAAAACAAAAAACAAAGAATGTTAATATTTTATCGTTCTTGTGCAGAATGTGGAAAATCTCATAAATCTAGATTTGTTGAGGAGCAGGGAAATTGAAATAGCCCCTGTAAATTGGGGATATTGAATTACTGCTGTTGTAGAAAAACAGCTACGAATGGAAAATGAATGGTGTGATGTTTTTGGCCCTTTCAAAATGCGCGCCAAACAAAGCAAATGCTGGCCGAAAGGAAGAAAGAAGGAAGAAAGGAAAAAATGAAAGGGAAAGCTTGGCGGTCATATGCGTTCGCTGCGCTCGGTCCGTACGCCATGACCGAGAGCCAAATATTTTCCCGTCCGGCCCGACCTAACTCAGTCAATAATTACATCATATTTCTGGTGTAGAATGTGGAAAATCTCATAAATCTAGATTTGTTGAGGAGCAGGGAAACTGAAATAGCCCCCGTAAATTGGGGATGATGAATTACTGCTTATGTTAAAAAAACAGCTACGAAGGTTTCAGAAATAAGAATTCCTTTGACTGGACAAGTTTCTTAATTAAAGATACCAGACTGAGTGAAGAAGTGTTCGTTGACCAAAATTACCAAATGGAAACAGGAAACAATTGTAGAATTGGGAATTTATGTGATAAAGATGAGAGGGTCGACTTACACAAAGCAGGTGGCCAGTTACCTAAACCTAAAAGAGGTTTTACCTCAAGCGGTCATAAATATACATGATTTCAAAGTGCGTTGGATAAAGATTTAAAACATAATAAGGAGACTAGTAATATTGGAAATATATAAAAAACCAAAAGGGCAAACAGATGAGGTGCCAATGCAGCATCATTTGGATTAGGAATTAGAAAAAGAAAAAGACAAAAAATACATCAAAAAGGCGGATGAAAAAAAAAAGGTGGAAGCTTCAGATATGTCGAGAAATGCAAGTAATTAGATGCAGGTGGATTTCAATAAGCGTCACAAAGTGCCCTCTAACTTCCTTTTTTCCCGACCTTCGACATCATTCGTGTTTCAGAATAACTTGAGTAAATTTTCGCTGAGTATGTGCTGCTGGCCCTCTAGAATCCCTACCCATTTATAGTCTATTTTTTGGCCAATTATAGACCCCATCTTAGTCACTTTAAGTTGGTGATTAACGGAACCAACAAAAGTGCAAAACGATAGGTCGCCAATCCTTGTTTTGGCTGTAACTCGTGGACGCACATGTATCTCATCGAGGAAAGAATTCTGCTTCCCCTTGTTCACGACGGGTTCATACAGTTTATATTTGGTAGCGAGAACACTTCTCCAAGAAGTTCTCAAGTCTTGAAATATACTGCGTTTTCCTCCTAACGGTGAGGTCCTCTGTGTCGATGACGAAGTGCTCGCAGATATCCTTCAGCATGGTAATAGCAAAAATGAGAGCTTGGACTTGGACATAGGAGACAAAGATTAAATTTCGTAGCTAATCGGATGGTTCGGTTGTACACGAACCATAACGTGATCCCTTAGCTCACCGAACGCCGTATCGGTTATTACTGCTTCACCATTCTCCTCGTCCTCATCAGAAATTATCGGCGCATGGAAGTGGACGCTCAGGCTCCGCCTGGCACCTAAACGCGAAAAGATGCTCATTATTTGTTTAGCTGTGAGGAATTCCACACTAGAGAATATAGGCTTGCCGGTCCTATCTCCAGCTGTAATCCGATTGACCTCACGTCTTGCGCTGGATTCGCCCATTTGTTTGTCGAGTACTTTCTTTGCTAGTCCGAGAATCTTGCTCTACTTGTCTGAGCCAGTTTGAAATCCTAGCCCATCTGCAATCGCGACTGTGGAGCTGGAGCATCCGTACTTGTGGTGTCCTCTCCAAACTGACACAATTGTGAAGTGGCCTTCAAGTCTCGTTGCATATTCAACGGGACAGCTTTGTCGAGCATGGTTGCACTTTCCAGCCCACGGACGTGCTTGCCGCAACCAAGTGCCTCTGCAATGCCAAAAACCTCGAATACAGTACGATTTCCTGCAGCCTTCCTCGGCACATGGGCATAGCTCACTACATTCATTAAGTAGACTAGTAGGTGGGGGTTTCGTCCCTCGCGC
>JALIRR010008960.1:0-12500 GCA_023091755.1 Montipora sp. Colony 1 RG-2022
AGGTATTTCAGAGTAAAAAAAATGGTAGGAAGCTCTTAGAAAGTCGGGTATTTTCGGCTTTTTCTTACAGTTCTTGGTACTCTTTAAGTGGAACAAAATCAAGCTTTTTTTAATCTCCCACCTGTGCAGACCATTCATCCAATGTTTTAACTTTTTAAAAGAGTTTTACCTAACATGCAAGTTTTTCATTTTGTTGAATTGCAAGCACACGGTTTGAAAGCTACAAACACAGGCCATTTTTACATTACTCGCTTATGAACATGTTTACTTTTTCTAGATTGAATATGGTAAAGGAACGCAAGTTTCCTTTTGCGATGCAGTCTGTGCTCTGCTCTCTTGGTAATTTCTCACTATACCTTCGTCTTCCTTTCATAAATGTTTTCCTGTTGCACATCTCTAGCCATTCCAAAGTCTGTCACTTTACAAGTTTCTCTTTCACCAACCAGCACATTACGAGCGGCAAGATCTCTATGAATGATCTGCGGTAGAACACGGTGTTATTGAGGCAAGACTTTGTAGCTCCATGAATGAATAGAGAAAGACTCGTTAAAATCACCTTCGTAATGCTACTAATGGTAGAATTTCTTTGAGTTTGCTGGGGATCATCCTTGAGAAAAGCTGATCTATCAGTACTTTGCGCTGTTACGGAGAATCATAAGTAAACAAAGCAGGAGCAAGATAACAGGGTGCCTTGTAACTTGGAAACGGAATAATTAATTAGAACAATTGAAAGAATCTCTTCATGCAAAAAGGGATTATGCCATACTATTCATTGAAAATGTTGTGGTTGCTTTGGTTAAGGTCTGGTACCGTTATCAGAGAACTGTACTTTCTTTGAATTACTGAACTTGCACTTCTTGAAGAAAGCCACTTCATGCCATCAGCACTTTACCAGGAGAGTTTCATTATAGAAATAATAGTTGCCACGCCACTCATTGCCACATAGAGTTCGCTAGCCCTGTAATTATCTGAAATGATAAGCCAACTCACGGATCTTGAAGAAAGATATTTCATCCCAAGCATTAAAGATGGCTTCCGAAGAGCTTGAGCTTCGGCAGCAAATTACCAAAGTAGAAGAGAAGACTTATCAGCAGTTTGAAATTCAGGGTTCCATCACATAGTAAAGTAATGCCAGCCAATGTTCAAGACTCAGCTATTTGCACTACTGTCCCAACGCTCACATCTGAAACTTTGCCCATTGTAAATAGCATTGCCAAAGCAAGCACTTGCATGAATCCAGATGCCCGACCCTTTATTTCAAGGAAATCTGCTACTATGCTACCTCAAAGAAAATTATCAAGAAGACATGTATATATCTGGAAGGGGTTCAAGCTGTTTTAAAAATGGGGGTGCTTATCGAGACTTTCTAGGCGTCCAAAGAAAGCAAGCGGAGCTGTCAGTGGTGATTTTCACACAACAAGCCAGAGGTCTATTACCAACCCACAACAACTTGAGTTTTATGGAGACGTTATGGCATATCCAGCATTCATAACAGCATTTAAGATTAAGGTCGACAATTCTATTGAGTGCCTGTATTTCTTGGATCAGTACACTAGTGGAAAGGCAAAGGAACAAATCATAAGTTCTTTACAAATGAAAAATGGAGATTCCTACAAGGAGGGTAGATGACTTCTGAAGAGACACTTTGGTGACCCCCAACAAATAACAAACTGGCCTGCTGTGAAGCCAAACGACGGAACAGGGTCCTTGAGCAAGCAAGAAAATGTTATGACTGGAGTACAATACAATAAATTGGAATCCTAATCGGGCTCAACTGCCCCAGCACGGTGCGACCGACTGATATCATCTGTGGAAAAGAATTTGATCCTTACGCTGTACGTTCACTGCACGGGTAAACAGACCTGTAAATCACAAAAACAATGGAAGGGCACGTTGTCACATAATTCACGTTCATAATGATCATGTGGGTGTTAGCGGCAACAGGTTCGTCGTTGCTGAGCGAAAGGTGAAGGAGCAGTTGACGCCCCAATCATTTCTGCAAATGCTCGAGTTGGATATTTCGGAGAGAGGGAGTGGAATCGGGTTATCGTGTGAGGATACTGTTTTCCTCGTACAAACGCAGATACGGCAATAGATCTGTCATAAAAAAAGGCTGGGATGAAAAAGTTAAAGGAGAAATTCTCGGCGATGGGAAAAATGGAGAAGGTTGTTACCAGTACTGGGACAACTTGACATCCTAAGATGTTTCAAGCCTCCCATCTTTGGCAAGATTGTCACAATATGTCTGATGCCTCACGAGTTGGATATGGGCAGTGCTCGTACCTCGGGATGGTTGATGAAAACAACAACATATATTGTTGCTTTGTAATGGGAAAATCATGCGTACCACCAAGGGAAATAGTCGGCATCCCAAGGCTTGAGCTTGCTGTAGCTACTGTCTCATTGAGAACTGCTAACAAGCTTAAGGAAGAGTTAGATTTGGAAGAGCTTGAAACGTACTACTGGAAGGACAGCAAAGTTTTCCTGGCTCCAAATATGGATCAAGAGGGTTGAATTCAAAGGACTTTGTGGTGAAATCAGAGTGGATTAAAGATCCAGATTTCTTGTGGCAAACAGAAGATCATTGGCCACAACAAACTTTGTATGAAGATGAAGTCGACCCCAGATCCCCAGACGTCGGAAAGATTAAAGCCAATGTCACAGCAGTCGAAGAGAGAAGAGACATGTTAAGCAGATTTGACAGATTCTCCAGCTGGCAAAGGTTGAAGACCGCGATAGCTCTTTGCATGAAATACAAACAGATATGCCATTGCCATTGTCAAGGCTGACAAGAAACCTGCACTTAATGAAACCCTTCAGTTGAAAAGATGGTGTCAAGGAGATGATGGACGTATTGAAACAGGGACCATCCTAGTAAATGGCCTAGAGAGAGCAGAAACAGAAATAACCACGCTCCTGCAAGCGTTGCGTTTGAAAAGGACGTCAAGGTTTTGAAAGGTTTCAAGCCCAAGTTGAGAGTACATGTACACCCCGTCAGTGTTTCAGCCTTATCGTGCTGGGTCCATTCCTAGATACCAATGGAGTACTTAGAGTTGGTGGACGGATAAAGAGGCGAACCTAGCAGATGATCTAAAGAATCTGGTCAATTTACCCAGCGCTAGTCAAATCTCAAAGTTGATTATCAGGCATGCCCATGAGGAAACTCGCCGCGGTAGAAGAAGTGCCATCCTGAACGAATTACGTTCAAGTGGTTATTTGGTTATCAATGGAAACGCAGCTGTCGGGTAGTTTATCTCGATAGGTGTTACATGTCGTTACCTTCGAGGTAAAGTTGCAGAACAGAAATTGGCCAGTCTTCCTAATTAACGCGTTAGGCTAGGACCACCATTTTCATACTGTGGAGTCGACTACTTTGGTCCTTGGTCCGTTAAACAGGGCAGAAAGGAGGTCAAGCGATACGGTGCTTTATTTAAATGCCGACAAGTCATGCCATCCACCTAGAAGTGTCACACTTAGTGGAAACACGTGTTCATTCTTACAAGCATTAAGACGCTTTATCAGCCGTAGAGGGCCGATAAGAGGACTGCACAGTGATCTAGGTACTAACTTCGTTGGAGCTGAAAATGAATTGAATAGAGCCCTTTAAGAAATGGATGAAGAAACTCTTTAAACAGAACATCGACTGGATCAAGAATACTGCCACGGCAAGTAACTTTGTAGGAGTGTGGGAAAGGCAAATTCTATCTGTAACGAACATCATGGCTGCGCTTATGAGGCAACATGGTCATAGCATGGACAATGACTCATTATGCACCATTTTATGTGAAGCAGAAGCTGTAGTAAAGAGTCATCCACTTACTGTTGAGACCCTCAGCGACCGTTGGTCACCTCTGCCATTAACTCCCAACACTTTCTTACTATCAAAATCAAGCTTATTTTGCCACCTCCCGGAAAGTTCCAAAGAGAATATGTCTACGGCAAACGACGCTGGAGACGCGTTCAGCATTTCGCAGATGGGTTCTGGAACAGATGGAGTAAGGATTATCTGCAGCATCTTCAAACAAGACAAAGATGGACGCAGCAGAGAAGAAATTTTACGGAAGGGAATGTTGTTTTGTTGAAGGAAGGTAGTTTTGTTTTCAAGTCCATTGCAAGCGATCCACACATCTCTGTAAATATTCATATGAGAACCACGCGTCGCACAGATCCGTCAAAAGGCTTAATTTTAAATATAACGAGATCTAAAAACGTCACTTTTCAGAACAGTTATAATTGTAGAGCTCCGCATATGTGGAATATTCTACCACCGCATCTCAGAGACCGCAGCGTCCCCATAAGGCAATTCAAGAAGGAACTTTATTCCTATTATATGAACTTGACCAGTCTTTATTTCGATATCGATCGGCCTCAAACGTTTAAATCTGTGTGTCAAGCGCTTCGCCTGTCGGCGTATTCCATCGCTTGCTGTTTCAACTTGTTGTTATTAGCTTTATTCTCTTTGTTTATATTTTGTTGTAATTTTAATTAGTTAAATTTACGAGGATCTTTTGTTGGAGCTCTGTAAGATTACACGGCCAAATGGCGAAGCCTATAAATGAATAAATAAATAAATAAATAAATGAATAAATAAGGATAACAGTATTTGCAGAAACAAGTGGCCCATGACTAAAG
Source organism: Montipora sp. Colony 1 RG-2022 (assembly GCA_023091755.1). Lineage (NCBI taxonomy): Eukaryota > Metazoa > Cnidaria > Anthozoa > Scleractinia > Acroporidae > Montipora > Montipora sp. Colony 1 RG-2022. The sequence continues at coordinate 4,633 of JALIRR010008960.1, forward strand.
TCTTCGAGGAGAATCAAGATGATCAAGGTCAAGTGAAGTCCGTAACCGTTCAGTCCTCCAATGGATCAGTGTTGGATCGACCTATCAGCAGGCTTGTGCTACAGTTAGAGTCACCTCAAAGAAGACCGGGAATCCAGGGGAGCATGAGGAGCCGTGTGCTGAATCAGATTCTTGAAGGAAGAGAACGCTGTGTAGTTTTAAGCGTAAATCAGTTTTGGTAAACATTTTTAGAGGATCCATGTAAATGCTAACGCATACATGTGTCCTCGGTCCAGCACATCCGAGTGGTCACGTTATATGTCTTGTAATTCAGCGAGGTTTCCGATTCCGGGCTTAGGTCAAACCTCGACGTTGTTTATTTATTAGATGAAGTTACACTGGATTCTTACACGGATCTTTCTTTGACTGTATGGATAGCAAGGAACATGAATCAAAGAAAGGTCACTTATTAAGCGTACATCACGGTTATTTCTGCGTACTTTGTATGGTTATCAAGGAATACAAATGAGAAGCATCGACCGTTACACGTATTAGTATCTTGTACGGAAATCAGTAATACATTGAATTTGAACACGGTTACATTTCTTAAAGGCATTTTTAAAGAAAGCTGTCTAGCTGTCGTAAGCATGAGATACAATAAAATACAGATTTTATAGCCCCTCCTTAAACAGCTGTTCTCAGCTAGGCGACAAAACGTCATTCGAAGTGAAATAGTGACCTTAAATGCCAACTAAAATAAAGATTTGGTGAATAACCTTTTATCAGAACTTTTGAAACACCCTAAAACGGTAGTCAAGTACACTTTGGTAGAGCTATGAGTAAATTGGATACAAGTGTCAATTTCGGTTTGAAATAATATGTGAAGAATTAGGGCAATAAGAGATCATTCCCGTCAATGGATTACATCTTCCATCTGCACAATTCTTCATATCATACTGAACGGCACTATGTGTACTGATGATAGCTTACCTGATTGAGTTACGCAGCCTATTAGTTTAATAACATGTGGATGTGGTTTCAAGGTCTTCATCACTTCAAGCTCTGATAATAAGTCTTTCTTGTCTGACTCGGGAGAAGCTGCTGCGAAAGGCCGAAAAAGAAACTTAGTTTTGTTTTGGAAGGCTGACTTTTCGCAGGGACAACCTCTTGAACCATCAGGGAAAAAAAGGATGAACATTTTTTTCTCGCCGTATATAGCCACTTGCGAGTATGCAAAAATAATTCAAATATAACCATAGTTAACTATGTCACATTCCAAAACGAAACAAGATTGTGCAAGCAATATTTTCAATAGAGTTCACTGTTTATGCAATGATCACAGAAAGTGTAACCACACAGCCATCATTTTAATCGTGTCTCAAGACTCATCCAATAACCTTTCAACATCTTCACTGCCACAATTATTTTGTGAGGCATTCCTCGGAGACCATCCGCTGTTGCCTTGGCAACTTGACCAAAAGCACCTTTTCCAATAATCTTCTCAATGGTCACATGATGTCTGGGAATTTCCCACGAGCGTGTAGAAGGATTAACAGGTGCGTATTGTCCCCCTTGCAAGTCATTGGGTGGGGTGCTGGGCTGCTGGCCTTTAACACTTCCCATCTCCACAGAATGCTAAAAAAGAATTTAAAGAATTAAATAATAATCTCCGTTTCGTAAAAGACGATAAGAGAGAAAGAGGTAAATTCTCATTATAGAAGCATACCGTGTTTCCCGGTGCATTTTCATATGATGACTCTTGATAAGCCCTTTATTTAAAAAAAAGGAAAATAAAGAAAAAAAGAACAAAAAAAAAGAAAAGAAAGTAATTAAGGAAAAAAAAAGAAAGAAAGAAATAGAGCATAAAAGAAAGAAAGAAAAAGAAAGGCGGTAAAACATGGATATACATTAAAGGTTACTTTTTGAAATAAAATCTAATCGTAAAATGAAACTTAAATAGTGATGAATAAACAACGGATTGTCCTCCATCTCCGTCAGCTTAACCAAGGAAAAAGACAGGGGGAAGAGAGGGCGTCCCCCATACGTACCCTTTTTAATAGGTAATATGTTTTAAGTTCTTTTTAGATCGCTTCACACATATCCCAAGGGGATTAGGCAACAGCCAATCATATGGCAGGAATGTGTTCTGAGAGCATGGGCTATCCACGCGGAACACATTCCCGCCATATGAATGGATGTTGCTTAATCCCCTTGGAATATGTACATCGTGGGAGTCGATCTAAAAATAACTTGAGACATATTACCTACGGAAAGGGTATGTATGGGGGATGCCCTCTATTGCCCCTTTATTTTCTCTTTGTGTGACTTAAGGTTGTAAAATCTTTTACAACCCACACTTCCCCCAGAGATTAATCTAAATACATCTTTAACTAAACAGCCCATGAAAAAGGAATCATGTGGTGTATGATAAAAAAAAAATGGCCTGTATTATTCTTGGTAGTCTCCAAATACTGAAAGAAGCATAAACCAAAGAAACGTATCATGTACTGGTGGAATTGAGTCATTTGCCATTGGCAGTAAGACAAACAAATATACGTAACTAAGGCACATAGCTCTGGACTACCTTTTATGTCTTCCAGTGCCTAGAAAACAAATGGTAGAAATAACATGTTAATGAATTACTGGGTAACTGATGTTGGTATGGCCAATCGGTTGACCCTTCAGTAGCATGATTGAGTACTCTGAAAAACCTAAAACTTATTCACTTCTACCGAAAGTCAACAGAACTTGCCTGTTAATAATAATTATCGTAGGCACATGCAATACTCTAGAGAAATCTTGTCTTGTCTGTATTCCAAGCTTTTGTGGAACCAGATTTTAAGAATTTTTTTTCCATATGCATTTTTGATCATTTTGAAAAACACACAGTCAAACGCATCCTTACCCTATAAGGGAGCTACAATCTTGGACAAATTAAATGGAAAATTTGAGACCACCCCTCCCCCCAAAGTCAGTGATGGCAAAATGGCGCGTTTTGGCCTTCACGCGGCTTCATCCTTGGTTTGGGGGGGGGGGGGGGGGGTGGGAAACATTTCTGTTCCATTTTATTCTGTCCAAGATTGTAGGTCGGCAACATTTGCCGCGAGAGTACATGAGTTAACGTAGAGAGATATTGGGAAAAAGAAACCCAGGCCTGTGAAATTCCTTCTTCCAGGCTAAAGCCCTTTGACTCCCAGGATTGATAGGTAAATCCACCTCAAAATTTCAATAAAATGTCAGTCAGGTATTGAGAATGAATAATATTATCATCTTAAGAGGTGTGATATTGATATAACACCAAATTTTCATGACTACCCCACGAAGAATTTTCATGGTATTGAACGTTTGGATCTTGGGACTGAAGGCTTATCTTCTACTAAACGTTTACTAGTAGCTCGTGTTTTTGCAACAAATCTTCACTCTCTCACAGTTTTCACCGCTTCTTGGCAACAAAACGTAAACTTACTTCTCTCCAGTCAATCTCAACGCCTAGTACAGACTTGCTTGCTGTTGAGATTGATCACACTTTAACAGAACCCCAAATTCACACAGAAAAGTGGAACGAAAATATTAACAGCCGGACAGTCAATCAGAAGTTTGCTTAGTTGAAAGAACACTGAACCTTGGCCTGGGTTCTAATCGCTCCAAGTCATAAAATCACCCAAAAAAGGTGCTGCATATTGTAAGGAGATCTGAACATCCCTCTTTTGAAATTCTTTTCAAATAGGAACAATAAACCATGTTGTTCTTCTTCTATACTCTCATCTTACAACCTTTCGTCATAAATTATATGAGACCTTTAAGATCTCAGATACTGTTAGGAAAGAGGTAACAGAGGTAGCTGTTGCTTTAAAAAGTTGGCAGTACTGAGTTGCTATGATACCCCAGTGCCCGCTTAGGCAAAGGCATTAAACAAAAACATCAAAATAAAATTTGCGATGATAAATAAAAAGAAATTTACCTGTTCGATGCAGCCAAATGATATAAGCAATAAGACCAGTATTAATTGCAGCGAGTATGACGGTGAAAGTGATGAAAATCGTGCTGCTACATTTCTCAGCTGAAAAGGGAAATACAACACAGACAAGTGACCCAACGCCCATCGGTTTTGCATAACTGTGCATAAAGTTAAACTGTTGGAATAAGCAGTTATTTGAATAAATGATGATAATAAGTTGAAAGTACTAGAAGCTTACTAAAAGCTGAATCTTTGAAAAGTGTATTCTACTCTAAACAGTGACCTATGCTGCCAGACCGGGATTTTAACCAACATGTGAAAGAGCAACATCTGCTCAAACGGCAGTGGATAGGAAGATTTCACACGTAAATCTGAGGCAAAAGATACCACACAAAAAAAGTCGCAAACGTACCAGAGTGGAGGATATCTTTCCGTCATAGAATTAAGTGGAAATGGGGTTGAGCAATTTGACAAGTCTACCAACAACAGACGGTTACTGAGGTGTACAGAATAGTGTCCTTGGAAATGAAAGGAGTGTTTTACCAGAAACTGGCGTGATGACATTGTTTAGATGCTGAAGTGTTTGATCTTATTTTGATAATATGATTTCGTAACCAGCAGGAGATTTATACAAAAGAAAATAAATTAGGAAGAGAGGTCATCTCTCATACATACCCTTTCCGTAGGTAATACGTCTCAAGTAATTATTAGATAGACTCCCACGCTGTACAGATCCCAAGGGGATCAGGGATCAGGCAACAGCCAATCATATGACCGGAATGTGTTCTCTGTGTTCTCTGAGCGTGGGCTATCCACGCAGACCACATTCCTGCCATATGATTGGCTGTTGCCTAATCACCTTGGGATCTATGCAGCGTGGTTTGGATCCAAAAATAACTTGAGACGTATTACCTATGGAAAAAGGCATGTACGGGGGGTTCCCTCTCTTGCCCCTTGATTTTCTCTTGATTTATATCAAGAATAAGTTTTCACATTAATTTTCAAATTTAAGCGTACTTTAGGTAGTCATTTGATAGCTGATTCTTACAGTTCACATAAAGCTCTTGTAAGATCTTGTAAAGAAGAGATGATGAGTTAGGGTTATGAGGCTATGCTTCAGGGAAACTAGAACTTATATCCTATTTTGTACTCGTAGTCAAATCTGAAGGCCACTGATGAAGAATGGTCATGCAAGAAGAGACAAACTTGTCATAAAGGAAAAGACATTCCAATGTAAACTTATATCTTCCTGTTTCCTCAATTTTTGTCTCTATGGTACTGGAATAACCCTATAATTATTTGCTAAAGATAACTAAGGACATGCACAGTAACAAGAACCTGCTCTTGCAATATGACTTGACTTGACTTGTTTTCTTTAAAACGTGAGTTAATCACTGATGTCTTCGCCTGAATATCATTAAGGCTTTTTTTTGGTTCAACAACCTTCCCGGCAAGCCTCTGGCATTTGACTATCTTCGGTGCCCGAGGAGTGGGGAATTGGACCTTTGCCTGGGTGTGGTTGGGAAAGTTGAACCAGAAGTGTTAGGTTTCAAACATTTTTTTTTTCTTTTTTCGGTGCGGAAGTCGCAAACAGCTATAAACACGTGATAGACGAGTTTAAAGGAAGAGATGCAGCATTTGTTAGCGTTTGGCTCACAAAAAAGGTCTTCAAAAGTTGTCCTGAGAGGAAGGTCTTCAACGGAATTTTGTCTGCGTAATTCGTCAATGTCATACTATAGAGTGAATACAATATGGTACGTTTTCACTCCCCCGTTTCATTGTTAAAGCTCTGAAAGCTGTACGTTTCTTTTCGAGGTAATAAACCGCCACTAATAAAATTTACAATACATGCAGTCGAAAACGCTCCAGGTTCTGTTGTTAATAAGTAACCCTCGTTAAACAACCTTTGTCCTTTGCCGTGTTTCGAAGTCAGAGCAACTTATACTTGCTTATTGACATTGTCCGACTTAATTATTTCAATTTTCTTTGTTAACGTTCTGTGGCAAAACGTTAACAAAGACAACTTTGGTCAGGGGAGTTCCAACACCAAAAGCAGCAGTACACCTGAAGTGTCCTGCATCCTCTTTACCAGGGATGTTCAAATGCCTGGGGACTTCAGTGTTATCGGAGAGTCTTGTCCAGGTAACTGTTGATTTTGGTTTTCCATCAGCTGAACAGTTCGACGTCAACTTAGTAGGTGCTGTTACGTTTAGGTCACTCGAGGGGGCAACGTTGCTTGGAGGATCCACAAAATTAAATCATTAGAGGCTCCTTAAAATGACAGTGAAACAAAAAAAAAACACCTAAGTACGCAAATGGGATTATTATATATGTTGTGAAATTACATCAATTGGAAACTCGAAAAAAATACCAGTTCCAGATTGGATTTGAACCCACGACCCTCTAAGATCAAAGGAATGAAAACTAAAGACAGAAAATGAAAAATCCCAAATCTCGCTTAAGGACGTTCGCGCTAATTGTTTGTGCGCAACGTTACTGCGCAGGTAACGCGACTGTAATAAGTCACGCATTACTTCGAGCATTAGTGAAGTTCAGGTTTTAAAACCCTTGGAAAAACCGTGGACGATACGTCTTGCACAGCGTTGGATCAGAGAAGTTCGTGATTAGTCAAAATTGATTAAAAATATTTATGAAAGTCAAGTAGACTACTGCACGACTGATATTCGCGAGGTTTTATCAGTCGTGCACTAGTCTACTTGACTTTCATACAAATTTTTCAAGCATCAGTTAAAATACCATGGCGACAAAAACGCCGAGGAAAAAATTCCAGGCCGGCAAAAGAATGGCATATTTATTTCCGAATCATCATGAAACTTCAAAGAGAAGTGAGCGGGAGGATGGAAAAGCTCTGGAAAAGGTAGCTGATCGAGTAGACTAGTGGCTGAAAGTTTGGAAAACTCGAGGACGAACCGTTGCGTAAATTTAATGGGGCTGTTTCTTTTTAATGTTTTTATTAACCTACGAACTTAAGTTCAAAGTGAATGCATGTTTTTAAAGTTCTTTTCCTTTACTTTCGTCAAAATCGAGCAGTATTTCCGTCCTCGTCCGCTTGAATAGTGCGGACCTGCGTAGAAACAATAAGCGATTGAATTTCACAAAAAAACACTCCAGAGGATGAGCATGACGGCAATGGAGAGATATTATACAAAACACCAACCAAATGAAGATGACCCCTGCTTAAAACTTCGTTGCTATGCTCGAGAAAGCTTTTTTTTTCGGTAAAAACCTTTCATCTCTTCAACGATCGATCCTCTCTAGGGTTCCAGTCCTTGCCCGACAGGTCTCGCAAAAGCGTGACAAACGAACTTTTTCAAGAGCTTTGCAAAATCACATCGATTTTACTCGTTCAGATCATCGGTGACCCCTATTTTTTTAATCATGAATCACTTACTTTACTTACTATCTACAAAATATGATGAAATGAAAAAATTCTCACCGTAAGAAGTTATCTTTTTTTAACATTTTCTTTCCTCGTGCCATCGAATTCCGGTAGTGGTTGCAACGGATAGAGCTTACGAAAACGCTCGTCGAGGATGAACTCTACTGTTTACCACATCCCTAGCGGCATACAATTATCTAAAAATCTCACTCCTAAAAACCTATGCACGGAAACTTTCACTCCAACAGTTTATTTTTATGATTTTCGATGGATGAGCAGATGAGGCTACATCTCGCTATTATGACCGATTTCTCGAAATTAAGGCATTTTTCCACTGCCATTTTCTCCGAAACAAAGTCGGTGACCCCCATTTTTTTTTTCATTTTTGGAGTAAGTACTTTATGACCTAACTCTAGGCGAGAAATGAAGAAAATCTCACCGTAGGAAGATTTTGGCGCGAACGTCCTTAAGAGGCCTCACCTTTTTCATTTTTCCCTTTAACTAAACGGCCGCTGCTAAGCCAACCATCTC
>JALIRR010008961.1:7500-17133 GCA_023091755.1 Montipora sp. Colony 1 RG-2022
TCCGGGCTCCTCAAAAGAAGTGACCTGGCTACCAAAGTAAAACTGCTTTGCATTGAAACTCTGAAGCAGGGTTATGGCTTCCAAAGAAAGCTTGCTACTGCTGACTCCAGTGGTAGTCCGACACGAAGGAGCAGCATTCTCTCCTCGCTTCAAAAACTCCTGCTTTCCAGTCATGAGCTTAAGCTTTTCACCACGGTCAGAGGTGTCCTGGGCTGAGCTATCAAGAGACTCAGCACCTTGAAGGCCATGCTCAGCTTCAGCAATCCAAGCGTCAAAATCACTGTAGAAACCATCACAAAGTTTGGCCCACCAAGGAGGCAAGGCCATGTCAGGACCCGGGACTTCAGCGTCACGCGTTGGAGCATCGGCTCGATTGAGTTTTGAAGGCACGTAGCCATAGCCTCCATACAAATCTGAGGTGGCCACCACTGGTATGCTCTTCATGAGCTCAGCATTGAGCGCCTTCGAGGCGCTGCGCCCTTTCACAAGGCACCCCAAGGAGACTTGGGAGTCAAGGCAGTAAGGAACTCTAACCGAGCAGTGCCGCTGGCCAAGGCGAGCCTCTTCACGAAGGTGGGCTCGCAGTTCTCCAACGTTTATATGAACAGGCTTCCTGTGTTGAAGTCGCCATTCTTCTTTGTAGGAGAGGGACCTGTTGACTACTTCCCAAAGAGGGTGAACATCAAAGCATTCGCCATCTGGAAGTTCTTCTTCGGGGTCCAGCAGCCGCTTTGCTCTGAGCCATGCTTTGCCAGGAGGCAGAAGCCTGCTCCAGGTGCTCTTGGAAAGGGAGTGTCTCATGAGTTCCATTGCAACTCGCCTAGGCACTTCACAAGAAACTGCGGCCATTCCCCAGTCAGAGGCATCGCTGGCTCGCACAGTCCCAAGGGTGGCGGCACGAAGATTCACTACGGCAATACTCCCGAGGCAAATCAGCACAAAGAGCTCATCCTTGAGGTCTCCAGAAAGTCTGAGCACTTCATCATCAGAGGAGGAGGCAGAGACAGCATCAAAGCACAGGTTCATCCCTGAGAGAAAACGCCTTCTAACCATGAGCACAGAGATGAAGGATCCGATGATGGATCGAAGGAGTGCCACTGTCACCACCCCCAGGCAGATCACGCGAAGCGTAACCAACACAAGGGGCCAAAGTCTTTGCTGGTTCGGCCTCAAAGTGCCCTTGCTTCCATCGAGAGAGACTCCCCAAAAACTGCCGAGGACAGCGTCATCAAAAGACTTCTTCTCGTTCGTAGGCAAACCAACTTTGTCATACTGTTTCATGATGAGCTTGAGGCGCTTAGCAGCAGTAGTAGGGGGCCGGAGCTCCGGCTCCAAAGAAGACAGGAGAACTCGCTCCAAACAAACCAAGTCGTCGATGACGATGCCGAGCATGTAGGGCGAGCGAGGCAGAGGGGAATGCATCTGAATGAGCTCGTCTTTCGACGCCCCGCCGCACTGAAGCACCAAGGCGACATGGGATCCCTGTGCAAACTCGCAGGCATTGTTGTCGCCCATGGCAAGGGTGCTGAGGCCCACGAAGCCAGGTCCAGGAAAAGCTCTGCCAAAGATGTACTGCAGGTCATCAGCACTCAGCTTAGCCGCAAGAACATTACGGCGAGACCTTTGTTCAGTCACCTTGAACTGGTAGAAGTAGTCCCTGATATCCCGGCCTGACAACAAGAGGACCTCGTCATCAGCCAACTCCAACTGCGACAGAACGTTCGCCCCGGCCATGGTTTTGACATAGTTGCAGAGGGTCGGCTCCATGCAGTTGGCAGGCCTCGCATCCAAAATGAGTCGATCCTTCTGCAAGTCCTTCGGCACCGCAAAAAGGCCAGAAAGATACCGAGGATCAACATCCTTCTCGCACACGTACCTGAGCCTCCCACATTCTGCCATCTTCTTGAAGAGCTCATTTCTCTCACGGAGGCTGGCATGCACCGCAACTTTTGGCACTTCTCCTAAGGGAGCGTCAAGCCTGCACTCAAGAGGGCTGCAGTAAGCTCGCCGGGTGGTGTCATCAAAGAACTCCACCGGGTCAAACGAGGGAACTCCAACAAAACTGACTCGACTAGCTTCAATCAGCTTGGCCGTCACAAAAGGGTCCGTGTCACCCTTTCCGATGAACTGTCCAAAGACGGCGCAGAGCTGAACTGACCACCAAAGCGGGTCACAGAAGCACAAGTCGCTGTACCACTAGCTTTGCCATCACATGCATGGGACACCGATGACCAAGCCCGGTGGAGGGACTCCAGAACATCGCATGAAGCCTCTGTCTTCGCAGCGGCTCTGGCCATATCACCGGCGTCCAACTCAAAAATCGAATTCCCATCTTCGCAGAGGTCCTCAAGCAGTCGAACACGTGACCACTGTCGCCTAGAAAGTTTACGACCAGGCCAGAGCTCATCAGGGCAAACGACAGGTCGCCCAAGGTGCAGCCAATTGAGCAGGACAACCTGGAAAGCTGTTCTTCGCTTTCTCCATGAAAACCTCCCAAGTGAACCAGCTTCAAACAGCTCAGGGTAAGGCACAGGCAAGGGCCAGAGAGGTCTCTGCGAAGTAGCTCCATCACGGAGCTGTGGCTTGTTGCTGAGGAAACTTGCAAAAAAGGACCGCAGCTTAGAGCCATGCTTCAGCAAAAGCCGCGGCATTGAATTCAAAAGCCCCGGAACTTTGACCGACGGAGCTCGAGCCCCAGGCACGACAACCTTCTTCGTGCTGCCATTCGACTGAAGCTCGGCCGTAGAGTCAGCAGGGCACAAAGCAGGGTCACTCATGGAGCATTGTCCGAAGCCGCTTTCGGCTTCGGCTTGGGCTTTGCCTTTGGCCTTCCACCTGAGTTTCCGGGGCATCTTCGGCTGTCCTTCTCCCAAGGTTCCTCCTCTTCTGAACGTAATCCTCCGCATCCTTGATGTGCGAGAGCATGACTTCCGACCATCTCGCATCCAGCAGCTTTGAAAATGGAGATTCTCCATCTCCAACACTCGGCAGAGTGTGGTTCGCCAGGGATCCAAGTGGGGGGCCCTGTTCGAGCGAAAGCTCGCTGGCCAGCACCCAAGACCCCCGGTCGATGGCTGTTTGGTCGAGCTGCAGGATCAAGAGACCGGCCCTCGCTCGAGCATGGCGAACTCGTCCAGCAATCAGATCGTCCAGGATGCCACATGCAGACCAGGCGCAATAAGCGCTCGTCTTGTAAGCTCCCACTCGGCTTCTGTGCTCCAGCCAGGCTCTTGCATTGAGCCCCACCGGAGGCATCCCAGGAAACAAAGTCTGACTCATGAGATCCTCGGTCATCAATCGCTCCACCACATTGCTGATCTCTTCGGGCGACTCCTGGAGGGCCAGGCGTAAAGCACGACGAGCTGCAGCCGCTCGCTTTACGCTGCCGGTGCTTCCGAGGTCTGAGCCAGTTCCACTGCCAACAGCATCTAAAGCTTGTTCTATCTTGCTGCTCTTGGCCTTCTTCATCTTGTCGGCGCTCAGCATAGTCACCACCTTGGTCAGCTGAGAAAGAGCAACTGCCACAGAGGATGGAGATCCATCTTCTGGGGAACCAGGCTCGTCGAGTTCCTCCTCGGCTTCCAACTCCTCCTCCTCTGACAGGTGAAGAGGAGCATCCGGATCTGAGTCTTCTTTCTTCCTCCTTCTCAAAGCAGGTTCCCGCAGACGGCGGGACCCAGAGGCTCCAGAGCCCACCATGCGCTCCATCTCCTGCAGGTTCTCCACTGAGACGCCGGCTGCAAGGGCGGCCGAAACCACCGATGGATCCAACGAAGGGTAAGCGCTCTGCGGGGTGGGCGCTGGCTTCTTGGTGGAGGGTGCAAAGGTCACCCTGGACTGCTGGCTCTTCACCTTGTCCTTGGTTGAGAGGTGCTCCACCACAAACTCCAAGTTGGCTGCTATCGAGGACACACTTTTCTCCAAGGCGGCTACCCGACTCTTCAAGGGACCGCCGGGAGATCCAACATCGTCTGGGGCCCGAGGTTCTCCTCCAGCTCCGCTCTCTGCCGAAAGGAATGCAAAGTGCTCTCGAGCAGCTTCCGCCAAGGAGCCCAAAAACGGAAGATAGCCCTCCAGGCCCTCCTCGGTCTTGAAGGGGTAGTCGATGGACATGGTCTCGTCGATCTCCACCAAATTGCCGAACAGCTCCTCGTTGACATAGCCCATCCAGACTCGCATGCCGTACTGGTCTGACATCTCTTCGGGATTGCCGTCCAGAGCGCATCCAATCTCCACCATCGTAGGTTTTTGGAACACCCGAGGGGGCAACACCCGAGAGGCCGTCAGCCGATGCCAAACCTGATGAGGAAAAGCCATGAGGTACTTCCCGTCCTCCATGAATGCCACAGGCACGCATTGAATTCGAACTCCGGTCGGAGTTGTGTAAAGGCATAAATTGAATTGATCTGCCACGGACCCGTCCAGTCCGATCAAAGGGCGCACCACAGGCAGCGCCACTCCATCCATTTCATCCATTGACAGGGGCAGTCTTACTGAGGCCAACTGGCCCCAGCAAAGGATACCACTCTCCGAGCTTCTCGATCAGAAGGAAGCCCCACAAATACTGAATCTCCAACTTCTTCTCCCCGTTTCACCAGCCTTTTGCAGGCTGCAAAGGTCCTGCAAACTTCCACTGGGTCGTAGACCTCGCCCTCAAACGATCTGAAAACCAACCAGACTCGGGAGGAAAGATTGATCCTGTCTCGTCCAGAGGCTCCTCGATGATGGCTTCGCAAGCACCTAACCACCCAACCAGCAATCTCTTCGCAGATGGCTTCACGCTCCTCCCAACTGAGAGAACAACCGCTGCCTGCAGAAGAAGATCTGGCCCCAGGTGTCGAATATCCACTGCGGCTCCTGGAGGCGTCCTGATTGAACGACCGTTCACTTCGGGGGCCCTCGCTCACAAGCTGAAAGCTCTCGGCCTCAGAAGCAGACTCAGGTCCAGCAAGATCTCTTCCACCGTCTTGTCGATCAGGAGAACGTTCAAGGTGTCCACCACGAGAACTGCTCAAAGGTCCAGTGCCTCTCGTAGGAGTCGAAGAGGATCCCTCCAACAAGCGGCGAAGTCGCGCAACTTCACTGCGCAGAAATCGAACTTCCTCACAGAGCTCGTCAACAATGTTTTCGAGCTCGGAAACTCGCCTGTCCATCAAACAAGGCGAAAAAGTGGCCTCTGTGCAGGGGACTGCCCTGCCCACCCTAGCACACGCCGGAGTGTAGCCTGCAGAATCAGTGACCGCAAGCACGAGATGCCCTCACAGATCGGCCCGAGCACTAGCCCCAGCCCAATGCCAAGCAGCAGTCCAGCGCACAGCGAAGGGAAATGAAGCTCGTATGGCGAGCGCACTGGACAAACAAAAGGAGGGGGCTGCAACTGAACCCCTTCTAAAACCTTCCACAGGAGAGCAAGGGAGGTTCCAGTGCTAACCCCCGTCGTGAGGGCCTGGCTCATGAACCGCGACAGCTGCAGCCGTCGGTCAGCAGTACATGAGTGGTCATATATATATATATATATATATATATAACATTCTACCTCACATAACCTCTGACATTCTATGTAGCATGCTTTCTGGCATTCCATCTGACATTTCATCTGGCATATTCTGGCATTTTATTTGGCTTTCTTCCTGACAGGTATTCCAACATTTCATGTGGCATTCTTTCTCATATGTTCTGCTTGTGGCACTATTTCTGACATATGTTATGTGTTTTTTATGATTTTCCATCTGGCGTTGTTTCCGGCATAATATAGCCTGACATTCCACTTGGCACTCTTTCTGACATCCATTCTGACATCCATTCTGACATCCATTCTGACATTCCATCTGGCATCTGGTTGGTGGTTTCAACCCATCTGAAAAGTCAATTGGGATGATTATTCCCAATATATGGGAAAAGAAAAATCATGTTCCAAACCACCAACCAGGCATTCTTTTCTGGGCATTCCATCTTTCCGGCATGTTTCCGGCTCAGCCGCAGCTCGCGAGGAGATTCTGGTGCTCACATCCTGGGCCTATTGGTACAGTCACAATGAGAGTGAAAAGGAGATGCAGCTTGGTTTAAATCTAGAGACCCTCACCATCTGGAGAACTATGTTCATATGTTTTTCATATTGTTTTAGCAACCTATCATCCAATATCACCATTTTACAGTCCAATTCTTCTGCATCCCGCTTCACCAAACGCCAATCCACCCACCACGCCACCCAACCTGTAAGGGCTTCATTCGCTTCACACGATCCTCCTGCTTCACGTCAGCATGCCGCACATCCTCCTCAGAAACGGGCACACCTTGACAGTGGGAACATGTCTTTTGCAGAGAAATAGTAGTCAAGTGTTTACAATAAATAATGTGTGATACCTCTATATCTGCCAACAAATATAACACACCCACATGAATATATATATATATTATATAATTATATAATATAAAGAATCATGAGCATATGTGAAACCCTTTCTCATTACACCTCATCTACTCTGTTCCAGTCCATCCGATCAATTATCTAGTCTCACCTGTAAGTATACCATCTGGTTATTTAACATAGCCATGGAATACCATCTGGTTATTTAACATAGCCATGGAGAATCCCCTATAAATGGTGGTTTTAATGGGAAAATCATCTATAAATGGGCCATTTTCCATGGCTATGTTAAATCATCTTGTTTCATCCTATTTCCATCGTGGTTTTCATTACATTTATATCACTAGAGGGTATGTTTTGTTTCCAGTGCTATGTTTAATTGCTAGATGCCATCTCCAGCAAGGCGATTGTCTGCCCACCTATCTTACAAGGTGTATGTTGGACCGAATACAGTATCCTTGTTGACTGATAAGGGCCTTCACATAGCGAGGCCTTGGTGACAATATCGCCCAACAAATTACCATGCAAAATATGGAAACATGTGGGGAAAACATTGGAAAACAAAGAACATGCTCAGAGGTGGTATGGTTACCAGTCCCAGTCATGGCTGGTTTATGACACTGCTTTACGCACTGACTTGCAATATTTGATGGTTTAATTTACCAAGGTACCCCTGGTAATTTGACATAGCTATTGAAAATTGCCATTTATAGTGAGTTTTCATATTGAATGGATAAAAATTGCGTTTTTCCGTTTTTCCATAGCTATGTAAACGTTTACCAGAGGGTACTCAATGGGTTGACTTAAGGGAAAATCTACAGGAAACCATAGATTTTCCCATGAAATATGGGAGTTTCCTGTAATTTTTCCCTTAAACCAATGTATGCAAGAATACTGATGATACATACGCAATGGATGAGTTCACTATGAGATGGTTGGGAAACTCCAATTGGTCAAACGGCTCGCCCTTATATATGAACGATGTGGAATATGGTTACGCCTCCGTTTCTCGCTCCCTCATACTCACTGTGCCTACATCTAATCATACGGATTTCTAACTGTACGATCTGGTTTAAATCAATGATCTCCGGATGGTTTTCCTTTGGCCCGCCTACCATTGAAACATGCAAAAATTCATTCATTTGAATATACGGATGGAACTGGTTTTTCATACTATCACCTGGAGACTTCCTTAATCCTAAAATGGAAGTACGTTAAAAGACCATATTTCGTCATATCTTTGTGATATACCCTACATAGCTCCTACGTAGCCAAAAATATATATATAAGTACCCAAATCAATCGGTTCTACAAAGATGGCGGTGTGTTTTTTCATCCGGTCCAACATGGTCGATGATGCCTGATGGACAAACTTTCATCAAACTTTGGAGGTCTGAAAAACACACAAATATCTCAAAGATTCACATTCGCTCTATGAAGATGATGCTTTAGAAGCAATTGAAAACGCGTGGTCTTTTGACCCAAGTGCGCTCATGTGAGTACACTCCATGGCTACCTGTACAGCGTGGACACTGGCTACACATGTACATGAGACCAACTGATGATTTCACACCCGTGATTCTGGTGTCGGTGCCAAGCACATTGTCTCCTCTGGCCCGGCTCTCAGTTCAGCTTCTTCAGCTTCCTCGGCTTTCAGTCTCTGCTTTTCCTCAGCAATCATCTTTCTGTACTTCTGTTTTGCCATCTTGGTAACCTGACTTTCTGCCGTCGGTTCCAAGCTCCATGCTGCTTTCTGCAGCATGATCGAAGATCCTCTGTATTCATGTCTTTTGTCATGGCATCGACCAACATGATCGATGTGTCTATCCAGTGAATCACATCTGGATGATCTTCGGGTAGTTCATCCAATTCCTCTTCTTCTGGAGTAACCCACAACAGTTGACGATGGTTTTCCCAAAACAATGTGAGACGCTTGTCGCTATTTTCCCGATCCCTTTTGATGTTTTCCAATGTTTTGATTTGTCAACCAAATTTTTATGGTTTTAATGTCTTTCCCGTTCTCAAACGGTTTATTTATGCCCAAATGGTTGATTCATTTCCCTTTTTCCACTGTACGCAAACATGCTCGCTTTGGTTCCTAAAATCGATATCGGTTTTATATTCCCGGGCTTTATCCCTGGTTTTCCAAAACCTGTTTTTCCCGCCTTTTGGTTGAATTTTTGATTTTCCATCCTAGGTCTGTCTCTTTTTAATTTGGATCTGAACCCAGGATTGTGGTTCCCCTCGTCGGGTTTTAAAACCCTTTTCTGAATGTCCTTGTTTTGAATTTTTTTGAGATCTCTTTATGGGCATTTTGGACGTAAAATTTAATTTAAAAAGTCTGCGTTGTCTGCTAATGAATCCCTAAACCCCCTTTGTGCCGATGTTTTTTCACTGGATTCTTTTTGATTCCTTCCTGTAGGGCCTTTTACCTTTCACGGTCTAAAGCAGTGATGCGTGTTTTAAGTTTGTTTTATTTTTAAAACGGGTCCACAGAATCCGAATCTTCCATAAAAGCCTTCTGGAGGTTCTTCATGATGTTTAAATTTGAGGACGCGAGATCGATCATCTACGGGAAGCCATCTGATTTCGGTTCCATTCCGATAAAGGAAAGCGCTGTCATTTTTAGAGAACCCAGATGTTTTGGTTGAGGGGTCTTTTCCAAAAAATTGCCGGGCCTTGCAGGGCCTATGTCCAACGGTTTGGTCACGGAAACCCCCCGGGGTTTTTTAAAAAAAAACAATCATTTATTTTTCCATGAAAGATCTAGGGTGTCCAAGGTTTGGGGAGACCGGGCCGCACGGATATCACAGATTGATGTTGATTTGCCTGGGGAAAGTCCAACCCCTTTCCTCGCTTTCGCTTTTTTAAAAAACGACGAAAATTTTTGAGGCCTTGCTTCGGAGGTTCTTGTTGTGTCAACCACTGCGATCGTCGGCTGGGTGATTCAATGAGCCTTCGGCTTCGGCCTGCTTAATTGGTCTCACGCCATGAACTCGCTCCATTTCGCCATTCTGCTCGGGGATCCGCTCCATCCCTTCCGCATCCATTCTGGTTCACGGAAGTAGTTAAACTGCTTCCCTGCGGCCTTGCGTTTTCCACTCTTGGAGTTATCGAATGCGGGCTGTCTATCCTGGAAAAACGAAACCACCCTTTTCTTCGAGACAATTTTTTGTTCCTCAATCGTGCTCTTGAGGACAAAGATGGTCTTTCCAATCCATTGTTTCTTTAGGTTCTTCTGATCGTCTGTCCAGGTGTCTTTGATC
>JALIRR010008962.1:0-7500 GCA_023091755.1 Montipora sp. Colony 1 RG-2022
CACATTTCATCGTATTACTAGCAAGGGAGATCACTTCCTCGTAAACACAACAAAAATATCTACCTCAGGTATGCGTTTAAATCTAAGCACGTGGTACAGTGTATGTACCACTTTTCCAAAAAGCGTGGATGAACAGGTAAATGCAAAATGAAACTTAAATTTATGCAGAAATCAGGAATACCCGGTATGATTTGTAAAAGAATGTTTTGTTTTCTCAGAAACGAAACGTATCTATTTTGAATTTAGGGTGAACTATTTACACAGCGAGTTAGAGTGGCCAATCGAAACAGAGTGTGTAATTGGAAATCTAAACATCTACGAGATACAAAAACAAACTTGTGAACACGTAAACCTAAAATATTCCAAATCATAATGCTGACAAACACAAAGGCGAAAGAAATGGATTATGCATAGGACGTTTTGAATATCTGAATGATTTTGGGTTAGATGAAAGCGATATATTGTTAAAAATTCCCAAGTTATCCCTTTTCGTGTTAATTAGTAATGCAAACAAGTCTTAGTAATAAATTGGATTAACGAGGAACCAGTGATTGTAAAGCTAGTAATTGCCATGGTTCGTATGTAACACGTAATCAAGAGACGATTCAAGGAAAACGGAATTTGAAATGTTATGCAGGGGTAAGTATTTGAAGGTAAAATAGGCATTTGTAGACTTTATTCTTCGATTAACCTGCGATCAGGCCCATTTTTAGCTTCGCCCATATGTTCTCTTATGTCGTCGCTCGCTAAAATTGGGCCTGACCAAAAGTCTCTCAAGAATTCCGGACGGTCGGCCAAATTTTGGCCGACCAAACTCGTGATCTGATTGGCTGTTGAAACGCCGGAAGTGAAAATGCCATCGTGATTGCGCGGAGCTCTCGCGAAGTCCTCGAGACTAATCCGCCATAAGTGTACGAAAAAATTGCTGCCTTTTGTTCTTACAATGACGTGGACGGTGCAACTTGATTTTATTTGTATAAATGGAGATATGCCATCTGGAACATCTCATAACTTGTCCAGAATCGGGTTTGAATCTCTGAAAAGAGTGAAATTAGCGATTCCGTTGTCGAGCTCTGTGGCCATGTGGTTGAAAGTACTTTGGCACAAACTTCCCTGATGTTTTGAAAGCTAAATAGCTGGTTCTTTCAAATGGCAATGAAAGCCGATGCATATTGGTTTCCTGGATGAGACAAAGGACATATATATCAAAACGAGGAGATGCTGATAAAATCGCAAGTTACACGAATGCATGTTTTGAATATCTGTCAAGAGATTACCTTCATAATCTCTTGATATCTGTGTATCACTTACTGTACATGACACGGTTTGTTTGCACAATTTGGAGTCAAGATTGCTTCATAATATTTCCAGTTGATTTAACTCTCGCTCCAGAGAGACCAATTGTACAAATATAAAAGAAATTTTGCGAGTCCATCTTACTGTTCATACTCCATCAAAAGATTAATATAACGGCCAAATTTATCATGATTTTACTGCGCGCAACTTCTAGAAATACACTGCAACCGAATTAAGATATTACCCGAAAAAATCACCAAAGAAACCTTCATGGGCAAACACGTTAAAGGAATAATGTATTTCTCCTTTTTTTTTTCTTTAAAAATCTATTGCCAAACCGTCCAACGACAAAATGCTAGGTTATCTCAATTAGAAATTAAGATGTCAAGCTTAAAAGATTGCATATTCAGTGAAGTTCGGAGGAAGAATTACGCCGGCCTTTGCCAACCTCGGATAATGCATTTCGCGTGCTCTGATTGGTTCACTCAATCTCGGTTATCAGCTCATATACCTTAGTTTGACCTTATATGGTAAATGATTGCGCTAAGCGTTGCTAAACTAAATTTTTTTTCGCCGGAAAGCGAAAGTTTTCTGTGAATAAAGCCAAAAAAGAAAAGAAACTTTTTTGTGGAAAGTCTGGATCAATTTTGACGTTAAGAAGTACGCGAAAAGGCAAGAAATGTTTTTGTGATGAGCCTACGTCTGTCTGACCACCAGGTATTACACAACGTCGCATCTTCATCAAGTTTTCTCCATTTCGCTCAGACTTTCTCTCTTTTTTCGCTCGTATTTCGTACTTCCAAATATTTGGAGTTTAAGGAATTTAATAAAACAATTATTCCATTCGCGCTTGTTGGATATGAGACTGGTTATAGCCAACTCGGCGCTACGCGCCTCGTTGGCTATTTACCATCTCATATCCAACGCGCGCTCATGGAATAATTGTTAAATATTCCTCCCACGGTAATCAACTCTGGTCAAAACAAAATAGCGTGAATCTGCCGTCCACGCGTGTATTGGTTTAATGGCAGTAGATTTGATTGGCCGATGAAGGACATGTCAATCAATCAAAAAAAGTGGGCGGAAGGATTTGGTCCGGCTCTATTTTTCGTTTCGCCAACTCCACATTACGTACCACGCGAAACTAAAATAGAGCCTGATCGCAGGTTAGATTGGTTAAATCTTTTTATGATTTGGTACAAAGGGCTTCACATTACTGAACAAGTCATGTGACATTGTTTGGACATGAGAAACCAGTGAAGGTACAGTACATGTAGGTATACAGGTGACAAGGGAGTAACTACAGAATAACCGGCCACTATTGTGTTCTTGTAGTGGCATCGTTTGAAGAACAAGGTATCTGCAAGTGGTGAATAAGGTCAATAAGGGGGTGGGTATAGAGATCCATATATTAATTCACTATTTGTTATTACATGTATTGTTAATGGCCTTAATACAATATAAAGTGAAACTATTAAGGGAGTAGGTCTGCAAAAGTAATGACTGTGCTGAGGCCCTCCTTGGTGTTTTGGGGAAAAATGACAAAATGTCCTAGGGAACAAGGCGACAGAAACAATTTTTGGGAGCAAAAAGCTGGGAACGACTTTGAAAGTAAACTGGGGAAAAAGGGAACAAATTTTAAGCCATTTAATCCTAAATCAGGTTTGTATCAGTAAGATGACGACTTACCGAAAACTCCTCCGACAGTCTTTTGCTTTTCGGATCTTTTGAATCTTCTCGCCCATTCGCTAAATGTAGCTGTTCGGCCAGGCCATCCTTTGTTCCAAAAGTTCGTAGAACTACTCCGTTTACGTTTTGAAGAAGGTCTCTATTTTAGTCATGAAGTCTTCACCGATTAACCCTTTCGGAGACTGTCTGAGGTTGAATCATGTCACTGGCGTGTATCTTTGTGGCGAATGCTAATACCCGTGGACGACGTTCTGACCTGAATTGTCGTTGCTCTTTCTTCCGGATTTCGTCGATGCTTACTGGATTTATTTGTTGGAATGCGTGCTATTTCACCCGCACAAAATGTTAAGGAATCGCAAAGATCCAATTCTGATCGTCCAACAAGGGAAAAAGAGAGGAAGAGCACATTGATCGCCCGCGCAAAGATCAAACCGATAATTCAAACCGGTCTCGTTCCCAGGGTCTTTGCGGCGGGGCAATTCAAAATGGCGGACAAAGTTGTTGCATCATGTAATTATTGTGAAATGTCCACAATCCTTCTCTCTGTGCCAACATCCAATCACAACCCGTTGCGAGCCCAGTGCGATTCCTGGGGCGCTTTCATTTTGTGTGGAAAAACTGGGGAGAATTTTCTGCTTAAAGGAGCAGAGCAAATTTCCTCAATCAAAATATGGAGGAGCATGGTAATGGTAAAGGTAAAGTCTGCTTACTAGCCTCCATTACTTTCTCAATCCCATTCTGTGCTGGGCATGACTCCTATATCGAATTCACATGTTATTTGCATGTTATTTACGAAGGCCTTGATTTACATGTCATTTGCACTGATTCATCCCAGCAATTTACATGAAATTTACACACAAAAACACTGTAAATTTCTTTAAAATATTTCCATGTTATTAACATGTTTTGTTCAATTGCAACTTTAACAATGAATCCTGTAAATTCCAATTTCCAATGAATTTACAGAGTCAAAAAAAGAAGAAGGGTCAGGCTCTTACCCGAGATACCCTGGACCAGCCAACTTTTCCTACATTTCCCTAGTATAAAATGCGGTTTAACCGTGTAACATAGTAAACCGTTTACATGAGGAAAAAAATGGCTCGGCTAGAAGGGAAACCCACCTAGCCGGGTCACCCTTTGTCGACGGTAGGGTCACCCTCCTGGCCAAGCCAACTTTATTCCATGTAAACACTTTGGCTCGCCCAGTGGAGTCAACTTGGTCAAGGCAAGATGATGAGAGAATCCACGAGTGCTATCTTCCCAGTCTCCTGATGATCGAAACTGAGCCTGGCAGCTCTTGACTCAGGGAAAAAGGTCAGTTCTTTTCTCATATAAACGCTAGCTAAAGACCCGGCTGGGAGGATTCCCATCTTACCGGGGACAACTTTTCTTCATATCAACAGGGCCTAAGACTTGATTCAAGTCGAACTATTAAAACACATACTGATAGGCATTACATAGGTTGTAACCGGCGAACTTTCGATAAACCGAACTCAGTGCAACATGCACGGCTAATTCAACAGTTTCCCACATAATTTAATTAGGTAATAAATATTCGACACTCAAAATCAGTCATTAACAGGGCATACAGATCCAAAGACATTTGGTAACTTAGACAGGACACACATGATGATAAAGCGCAATTTACAGACATTTTATGAGACATGTCCAAACGGCGTAAAATCTTTGTGAATGTTCGATTTATAGACATTTTTGCAAGATTTTATAAAGTCTGTAAATTTCAAGTATTTCCCCTTATTGTAGCTCCAATAATTTATAAACATTTTACATACATTTTATAGAGCTTTACTTAAAAAAACTCTGTAAAATATCTGTAAAAAAATTTACAGAGATTTTATATTTATGGGGTAAAGTGTTTAAGTCTGTAAATTTATTATGTACAGACATTTTATGAAGTCTGTAAATGATCCAAATTTTCCAGTATATATATATGTATGCAATTGGGTTTTTTTTCAGTTACACTGTGCAGATCGGTATTCTCACAGGCCCTGTTCAGGGATTCTATTACTTTCTTGAGCCCCTGGGAGGGATCTTGTTGTTTTTAGTACTGGCGTGGTACCAGAAGCGTTCTCTTGGGATCTTGTTTCGCGTTCATCATATGGCCACCTGATTGCATGATTTACAAAGTCCTGTTGTTTATTTTAAATTATTAGTCTCGATGTCTGGTGATTAACGCCTTTTTCGGAATAGAGCTAACTATTTCTTATCTCACGTATTGTCCACTTAATGAATTCCAATCGCACATATTACGTTACGTGACTTATTATTGTGATTTTTTATTTTTTTGTAATTTTAAACATTGTACACCTTCTGGTTCATGGTTTTGTATAAATAGCGCAAGTTCAGTTGTACCAGGTATTTTTAGTTTTTAGTTCTTAGCGTGTACTGAAGAAGCCCGAAGGGCGAAACGTTTACACGAGATTAAAATATAATAGATATACTAGACCTGTGAGAAGTTCGCCAGCGACTCATTGTTTCATTCTCCTTTTAACTTATCTGAGTCAAGACGTTTTGTATTCTTTTGGATCATCCTCGCAAGTGGCATCATCGTTGGATACTCAATCTTTATCATTCTACTTATTATATATATAAACTTCTGGAGTCGGACTCATTCATTTATTTGCTACTCGGAGTTTCATGCTTCACACGAAGCAATCATCAGGCAACTGACAACAAGTACGGTTACACTCAAAGATAAGCAAATTTGAAAATAGGGAACAATGCCTACTAACATGACATGTCGAGATGTTATTATACCCCAAAAGCGCTAAACGGTTGGGTAGATCTAGCATCGATCAGCAAACATTCGAAGACATTCTTGTTAAATATTGTGTTCACTTAATATCGATCTACCCAACCGTTTACCGCCTTTGGCGTCCAATAACATCTCGACACGTCATGTTAGTAGGGCATTGTTCCCTATCTTCAAATTTGCTTATCTTTGGGTGTAACTTTCATTGTTGTCAGTTGCCTGATGATTGCTTCGTATGAATCATGAAACTCCGAGTAGCAAATAAATGAATTAGTCCGACTCCAGAAGTCTATACATATTATATTTACAGCTCTGGTTTAACCATTCAGCACTTTTATAGTATATAAAGTCTTCAATTTATCCGCTGGTAGTTAAGATCGCTTATTTGCGCAGGACTTCTTTAGTGATATGTGTTGATGTGGAATATCTATTAAAAGTACTAGTTAAAACGGCAAAAGGTATAGTTCAAATTTGCTCAAATCAGGGCATTGTTTATATAACGATAATCTCCTAAAAACAATTGCCACAAAATGCAAGAAATGAACGAGTACCTTTGCAACCAAAAACTTCTATTCTCATGGATATATGACTATGCCAAGCTGTCGGTCGAATGCGGATGTATTTTGCTCTGACTGCCTGGGATAGTTCATGGTAAACAACTGTGTTGCGGTTAGTGTTTGCAGCAAACTCCTAAGAACATAATAAGAAATAAACATTTGCATAAGGAGGCTGAAACAAAGAACAGTTTCATCCTGAAACACGTTTCTTTTCTTAAAAGATTCAGCCTTTAAAACACAAACGAGAAAGTAAGCCTTATCTTTTTCAGTTTTGGTTCACCTTGGGTGCACCTTGGCCTGGTTCTTTGTAGTAATAAAAGTGGACGCCATTGTCACTGTACTGCAACTTGAACTTGGTGACCCACTGATCGAGATCAGCTCTTCCTTGGCTGGCTATTGCTGTCAATTTAGTGTTCTGACTGCCCAGATCAATCTGCAGCCACTGATTGATATCATTAGTGCGAGATGACCATGATGCGGCTTTGCCAGGAGCTCCTGGAAAGTGTAGTCTTGCCTGCTGGGCAGCGTGATTAGGGTCCCACTGTGAAGAAGCTGTGATTTTGCTATCGGGAATGACATGACTTTCTATGCCAAGAGCATCGTGACATTCTGAAAAAAAGTAGCAATAAACGCTTAATAAACGGAATTACAAGACAATATGCGTACATGTTGTGGTACCCCATGGATTATATTTCTTAGAGATAAACTAATTTCTCAGGATTTCTTTAGTTATATGTACCGACGTGGAATATCTATTAAAAGTATCAGTTAAAACTGCAATAAGTATAGTTTAATTTTGCTCATTTTAGGGCAATATTTATGCAACAATATTCTCTTTAACATAGTTAACACAAAATGCAAGAAATGAACGAGTACCTTTGCAACCAAAAACTTCTATTCTCATGGATATATGATTATGCCAAGCTGTCGGTCGAATGCGGATGTATTTTGCTCTGACTGCCTGGGATAGTTCATGGTAAACAACTGTGTTGCGGTCAGTGTTTCCAGCAAACTCCTAAGAACATAATAAGAAATAAACATTTGTATAATTAGCGCATTATGGCGCATTATGGCGGCTATTTTAAAGCTCTTAGTGATTTTATTATTCTTATCCTTTCCGTCCGTTTTATGGCGTTCAGTAAGGGTTAGTTCAATTGTTAATTGTTTCAACTATCAGCCGTTTAC
>JALIRR010008962.1:12500-17128 GCA_023091755.1 Montipora sp. Colony 1 RG-2022
TTCATACCAAGTGCGTTTTTGCATTCTGAAAATAAGGAGCATTTAATTTTAATTAAGGGACGTTGAGCGACCTATTTTCTGTTGCAACTATCCTTCTTGAAGTCGATTGTTTTTTTTGTTTTGTTTTTTTCAGTGATATCGCATTTAATGGCCATAAGTGAAACATGTATTGACACATGTATTCTTTTGAGTTCGCAATGAGGACATTTGAAATTTGTTGAGGTCTTTTGATGTTGGTAATCTATTCTTAAAGTAACAATCTTTTTTGAAAATAAAAACGATTCAGCACCTTTGCAGCCAAAAATTTCTAGTCTCATGGATATATGATTATGCCAAGCTGTCGGTCGAATGCGGATGTATTTTGCTGTGACTGCCTGGGGTAGTTGATGGTGAGCAACTGTGTTGCGGTCTGTGTTCGCAGAAAATTCCTAAAAAAGGATTATAATTGAATATGCGTATTAGTAACTTTGCATTACTCTAAAAAAACTATTTCATGCTGAAACAAGTTTTTTTGCCGTTCGCCATTCGCACAATTAGGGGGGAGGTGGGGATGGTTTTATCTTGAATGATAAGAAATAATAATGGGTATAAGTAAGATTGAAACGGAGAGCGCTTTCATCGTGAAACAAGTTTCTTTGCTGAAAAGCATCGGGCCTTTAAAACACGAAAAACAAAGTTGGCTTTATCCTTTTCAGTTTTGGTTCATCTTGGGTGCACGTTGACCTGGCTCTTTGTAGTAATAAAAGTGGACGCCATTGTCACTGTACTGCAACTTGAACTTGGTGACCCACTGATCGAGGTCAGCTCTTCCTTGGCTGGCTATTGCTGTCAATTTAGTGTTCTGACTGCCCAGATCAATCTGCAGCCACTGATGGATATCATTAGTGCGAGATGACCATGATGCTGATTTGCCAGGAGCTCCTGGAAAGTGTAGTCTTGCCTGATGGGCAGCATGATTTGGGTCCCACTGTGAGGAAGCAGTGATTTTGCTATCAGGAATTGCGCGACTTTTCATGCCAAGGGCATCGTCACACCCTGGAAAAAAGCAAGATTAATTTATTTGGAAAGTTTTAAGACGCATTAGTTTAAGCAGGTAGCAATAGCTTTGATATTGATATTAAGTTCCTTTTAGCGCGCAATCTGTTGGCTAATGAAATATCTTGTTGGGTTGGCACGGAGGAAATGGCAGGCCCATTACGAGGCCAATGTTTATTACTACTATAGTATGCAATTCGGGAATGGCTTGGTGCTTTCTTTCAAGCAGCAGCAACCCACGAAACATTTTAAAACTTAAGTTTGGCAATTATAACAACTGCAGTGAAACAGAGTTGTAAATCTCTGGAATGAAATCCAGTCATTTCCATTTTTTTTTTTCTAAACAAGTGCCACGGTATTTTGGAGGTATTGGTATTTTTAAAGTTTCGTTTGATTGTTTCCGATGCAAGCGAATATGATTGTCGTTTACCATTTAGGATATTCATTTTAATTGTGTGTTTAGTTCAATAAAGTTAGGTCAACACAATTCGCCATTTGATTAGGAGGTGGCTAATATTTGACGAGCGAAAAGGTTTTTTTTAAAGGGTATTTTAATGCAACCGATAAAGAAATAAACAAAGGCGCTATGCTTCTCAACATGTTGAACAAACCTTTAGCGTCCATCCTGTTCCTAGAACACGAAAAGAGAGAAATAACACATTAATGGTTTACTGTTCTAAAGTTAGTGTTGTGTGATCTAGATCTGAATTCTTTTCGGAAAGAAAGGTGGCCTGCTGTAGCCAGGAATCAGAACTGATTTTGACATATCGGATGGGCCCTATTAGCAATATAAATCTGCGACAGCGAAGCATGTACAAGCAAATCCTTGTATTTTAGCTGATTAACATCCCCGGCAATAATGATTTTACAATTCTGATCCACAGTCATTAAATGCTCACAAGAAGCTGTCAGAATGCTGTTTCTGGCTGTGTAACTGATTTAAAAGGATATTGTTTCGCTTTAAACTGATTCAATGTGCATATAACTTAAAATACGCGAATGGGATTCTCTGGATGATGCTAATGGCACCGTATGTCCAGTGAAGAAAATTTTTCAGCTAAATATTGCATAATATCTGAATTTTTCATTTATACCTTCAACTTTGTCGTCTTACACTGAAGAATCTTTTCGCAACCTCCACTTATTTCATTCAAACGCGACAAAAACGTAGGCAACTTTTTAGTTAGAAGCGCGCTCAAAACTAACGAGCAACCCGGCACTTTCAAGTGCGCGCGCTCACGATGCAAAACTTTTAATAAGTCTAGATCTTGTGATAAAATTGATTAAAAAGACAAACGCAACTAGATTCATTTTGACAACGTTTCGACATCGTCCGATGTCATCGTCAGGCAATGAATTTTAATCGGATGAAGCATAACTTATAGTACAAGAACAATAGAACAATATATACAATAGTACGCTAACAAAAAATGTGAAATCTAAGTAAATAGTTTTGCCCTGACAGAGTCTGACTGTACATTAAGTGATGGTTTCAATTCTTTGATGTAGAACATCTCATGAATTAAGCAATCAAATTTCGATGCGCATTTCTTTAAGACACTAAAACTCGCCGCTGGGGGTGCTGTTGTTTGGCCATGATCTGCTAGGCGGTGCCTCCCGATAGCTGAGTATCTATGTTCCTCAATTCGTTGATGCAAGTGACGAGCTGTATAGCACCATTAGAATCGTCTTGCCATTTATTGACCAAAAACCAGCCGATATTGTGAAGCGCCAACTTACTCAGCTAAATAAGAAACTGGATATAGATCTACAGCCAGTTTTTGTCAGCCGCAGGCTCGAGGATGTCCTTAAATTCCGTGAGCCCAAACCATCATTAGTCAGCCAACAACTAGTCGTCTACAAATTTCAATGTGGCTCGTGTGATGCGAGCTATGTTGGCTATACAGCTCGTCACTTGCATCAACGAATTAAGGAACATAGATACTCAGCTATCGGGAGGCACCGCCTAGCAGATCATGGCCAAACAACAGCACCCCCAGCGGCGAGTTTTAGTGTCTTAAAGAAATGCGCATCGAAATTTGATTGCTTAATTCATGAGATGTTCTACATCAAAGAATTGAAACCATCACTTAATGTACAGTCAGACTCTGTCAGGGCAAAACTATTTACTTAGATTTCACATTTTTTGTTAGCGTACTATTGTATATATTGTTCTATTGTTCTATTGTTCTTGTACTATAAGTTATGCTTCATCCGATTAAAATTCATTGCCTGACGATGACATCGGACGATGTCGAAACGTTGTCAAAATGAATCTAGTTGCGTTTGTCTTTTTAATCAATTTTATCACAAGATCTAGACTTATTATTGAATGAAATAAGTGGAGGTTGCGAAAAGATTCTTCAGTGTAAGACGACAAAGTTGAAGGTATAAATGAAAAATTCAGATATTATGCAATATTTAGCTGAAAAATTTTCTTCACTGGACATACGGTGCCATTAGCATCATCCAGAGAATCCCATTCGCGTATTTTAAGTTATATGCACATTGAATCAGTTTAAAGCGAAACAATATCCTTTTAAATCAGTTACACAGCCAGAAACAACATTCTGACAGCTTCTTGTGAGCATTTAATGACTGTGGATCCGAATTGTAAAATCATTATTGCCGGGGATGTTAATCAGCTAAAATACAAGGATTTGCTTGTACATGCTTCGCTGTCGCAGATTTATATTGCTAATAGGGCCCATCCGATATGTCAAAATCAGTTCTGATTCCTGGTTACAGCAGGCCACCTTTCTTTCCGAAAAGAATTCAGATCTAGATCACACAACACTAGCTTTAGAACAGTAAACCATTAATGTGTTATTTCTCTCTTTTCGTGTTCTAGGAACAGGGTGGACGCTAAAGGTTTGTTCAACATGTTGAGAAGCATAGCGCCTTTGTTTATTTCTTTATCGGTTGCATTAAAATACCCTTTAAAAAAAACCTTTTCGCTCGTCAAATATTAGCCACCTCCTAATCAAATGGCGAATTGTGTTGACCAAACTTTATTGAACTAAACACACAATTAAAATGAATATCCATCCTAAATGGTAAACGACAATCATATTCGCTTGCATCGGAAACAATCAAACGAAACTTTAAAAATACCAATACCTCCAAAATACCGTGGCACTTGTTTAGAAAAAAAAAAAATGGAAATGACTGGATTTCATTCCAGAGATTTACAACTCTGTTTCACTGCAGTTGTTATAATTGCCAGACTTAAGTTTTAAAATGTTTGGTGGGTTGCTGCTGCTTGAAAGAAAGCACCAAGCCATTCCCGAATTGCATACTATAGTAGTAATAAACATTGGCCTCGTAATGGGCCTGCCATTTCCTCCGTGCCAACCCAACAAGATATTTCATTAGCCAACAGATTGTGCGCTAAAAGACACTTAATATCAATATCAAAGCTATTGCTACCTGCTTAAACTAATGCGTCTTAAAACTTTCCAAATAAATTAATCTTGCTTTTTTCCAGGGTGTGACGATGCCCTTGGCAGAAAAGTCGCGCAATTCCTGATAACCAAAATCACTGCTTCCTCACAGTGGGACCCAAAGTATTGCTGCCCATCAGGCAAGACTAC
>JALIRR010008963.1:0-17128 GCA_023091755.1 Montipora sp. Colony 1 RG-2022
TACCCGTTTTCAGACCAAAACGGCTCAAAAACCATACCCTTTGGGGTGGCACATACCTATATACCTTATATAGGGGAGGACCCCCCCCCCCCCCCCCCGGGACTCTTGGTAGCCGAGCTATTCAAGATTTTGATTTATGCAAATTAGGTGACATGTCACGTCACATAGTGGATACCAAAATTATGTAGGATCACAAAATATGAAATATCTTTGCAAATACTAAGTCTGCAGGGTTGAAATTTTGCAGGGTTGATGTGCTACCAAAACTACAGATTGCAATAGTGATTATGATGTCACCATAGCAACATACTCGTTACCAGACCTCTACCTTTCCGATATCGAAAATGCCTTCTTTGTTCCTTCAGAGTCTAACAGACTTCCTTGTACTTGTGCTGTGTAATGTCCATATTCGGTCACACGCACTGAATGAACATCATGAGCAAATAACCCTTATTGGGGAGGGAAACTCTGATTTTACGCTTTGGATGGAGGTGGCCTGGAGCCCATTGCATTGCTATGGATACATCACACTGTGCCATATCATGGAACTTTGTAATGAGTATAACAACTGCAAAAAGTTTCATTTCTATACACAGGCCCTCTGATATTACGCGATGGTGCGATTTCGCACAATCGACCTCAAATCGCATCCGATCGCACAATTCACGAAAAATCGCATAATTCACAAAAGGATGCACAAAATTCATAAAATGAAACATAAATCAACACGTTTCTTAGAAATTCCTGCATAAATACGCCATTTTTAAGATGATTTATCTTGGAAAAAGCCTAAAAAACCTTTGTCACCTTCGATTTCGTAAACATTCGAAGTTCAAGGCTTTATTTTTCATGTCGGGGACCTGGTACGAGTCTCCTTCTATTGGTGCAACACAAACACGCCCTTATATACACACCACTGAAATGTTGCCTTCTCTTAGAGAAGAGATTTGTTTCGGCAAAATGTAGTTTCTTTCGTTGAAAACTGATAAAAACTTACTCATGGATAAGTTTGTTGTGAAAACGCTCGCTTTTTCTTCGATGAAGAAGGAAGTTCCCACCTTCCGCCCAATCTGACAGCTGACGATCGAGCAAGAAAGTACCTCACAGGTACGCTCCACGTGGACGATGGACTGATGTTTTTCTGGTCGTGAAATATTAGGGCCTTTTATACGAGAGAAAATAAGCCGCGGCTTACTCTGGCCACGGTGTACAAAATACGCCAAAGGAACTATTTATACGAATATATATTCCCAGGTCAATATAAGCCGCGGCTTGAAAAAGACGTGAACATAGATTTTGTACCATTTATACGGGTTGAACATTGGAGTCTTCTGTAAGCCGCGGCCAGAGAAAGCCGCGGCTTATTTTCTCTCGTATAAATGGGGGTATGGCCTATTGTGATTGACCATCTTCGAAAGTTCGTGGTTGACAAGCACCTTGATCATTCGCGCGCGCATGTTAGCTGTGTCCTTTCAACTTTTAACGTGGTGCACCGGTAGTGCAGAAGACCTCTTTTTTTTTTATCCCAACTAATGTCGATCGAGATACATAATTACTGTTCCTTTGTGTTCGAAATGTCTTTAGGGCAGCAAAAAAGTGTTTTTCTCAAGCTGAAACCTTATAAAACAAGCTTAAAATTTCTGAGAAAAAAATCGCACAATTTACATTATTTATCGCATAATTGGCCTCTCTAATCGCACAATCTGCCCCGAAAAAATCGCATAATTTGCATTTTTTAATCGCACCCTATCAGAAGGCCTGTATACAGAAAACGTCTTCATAGATATTCCATTTTTTGTGATTTTACATCATCTCGTGTCCACTATATGACGTCACAAGTCGTTGCCTCGTGCCTTATACGCAATGGGTTCTGGGATCGCCAGGGGGAACACATTGCAATTTGTTGTGAGAAAATGTATGGCGGAGAGTTATTTCACGTCCAAAAAATGATTGTGGAGAGAGATCAACGCTTTTTTCGACACAGTTTTATTAGAAATCGATTTGGGCAATGTTGACACGTAGCAAATGAAAGTTTTTAGTTTTTGTTTAAATAACCATGAAATATGAGACAAAATTTGCTAATTAACTTCCTTGCTTGCGTAAAATTTGTTGTGAAATGGTCTCAGAGTACTACAAAATGAGGAATAAATCTGGAGGAAATGACTCAGTAAAGCCTTTTCAGTTGTATTTACGTGTGTATGGGCTGGCTTTTGGCCTCTTTCTAAACTTAGCAATTCAAATAAGATTGGAAATATGCCCAGTGGCGATCATTGTGCTGTGCTGGGTTGTGACAACAATCGAAGGTACCCAGAGAAGCAAAAGATTCTTCCTCACGTTACTCACTCAGGAATAACAATGATGTTTGTCGTGGGCTAGAGCTATTAATCGTGACCAATTCAAGGTTTCGATGAGTACAAAGGTCTGTTGAAATAATTTTGTACAAGGTTACAGAACCTCTGAATGTACTACACCAACTTTGTACATAAGAGAGTACGATTGTGGGAGTACTAAAACCTCAAAGACCTGCTCCAAAGATCAGATCTACAGAGAACTAGTATATAAAGATGACTCTTTTGTATTGGATGAAGTCATAGTGGAGCTTGACAAGTTTGCTTAGATCCAGTGACTTTACATGTAGATGGTGGTTTGACAGAAAAAAAGGTTTGTTTACATGTAACAGCTGGGGCATATCAGATATGAATTCCCATTGTTATCTAAGTCCATCGAAACAGAGATTCTATGGAAAAGGAGCATTAAAACAGCTGCCTCGAGGCAGAAAAAGATTGAAATGGTTTGCTTGAGCAGAATCATTGTGCTACACTAAAGTGATTGGACTCTTAATACAGAGCTGAGTATGTAGAAAATTGTAGTGGCTCAAAAACCATTGGAATTTTCTCAATCAAACAAAGTTTCCTCATGTTTCTCATCACTCATTTCGTCCCTCCAAAGAGCAATAGCTCTGTAAAAAGAATTTCCATCTCCTCTGACAACGACTTCTCTCCTTTTAGGAGGTATATTTCCAGAAGCCATAATTCGTTTACGCAAGACGTAACTAATAAGAAAACAGCCTAGACACACGTAAACACAACTAAAAGGGATTTACTGTGTTATTTCCTCCAGATTTGTACCTAATTTTGTAATATTTCGAGACCATGACGAGATGTTAATTTCACAATAAACAGCAACTAGGCCCTCCCTGAGGGTACACTGGGTTGCCTGTCGTACGTGCACCGTTCCAGACAATTTTTTCAAGTTGGGGGTTCATTATTTAAGACCATTTAAGGGGTCACCCAGAAGTCATACCAGCAGAGACCCTTTGGCTCACAGGTTCTCACACGTTCGTACTACGAAAAAAATCTGTCCTTGCGTAATATGTAGCTCTAACAGTGCACGATATTGTTTTGGTATTGTCTATCATTGTAGTGCTATGGTAGAAGCCTTGGGTAAATAGCCTGAGAAGACATGTGGTTACTAGCAAAGTACTGAACCCAGAAAGATTGAAGAAAATAAATGGGAAGTGAGAAACATTGGCTTCTGGGCTGACATGTTGATAAACTTCTTTTCACCACAAGTTTAAGCGTGCCCTCTGAGCATCTGACAGCATTGTAATTCTAAAGTTTACTAAAGTTAAGCCCTCTCCGGCAGGATTAGTGTCTGGATGGGTGACCAAAAACATATACGCCTTCGTAAAACAGAAGCATTGGACCGAAAATACTATTAACGCTAACAAATGCGAACTTAGCAAGGTACAGATTTTATTAACTTGCTTTATGCAAAAACAAATATTGATGCAAAAGTAAATAAATATTGATACACAGTTTTCAGAAAGAGCAGAAGGAAGTTTCCAGGATGGCCGCTCGAGAATAACATATTTACGACATGAAAACAACATTAATTTTGAATCGTGAATATAGAATATAAACAGTTACGATCAGCGACAAACATTTTGGGAGATTTTTGCTACGTTCAATTTTGTTATTGTACATTTTGGCTGCACAAATAAATCGCAAAATCGAAAGTGACATTGCCGGAATTCATCAGCGGGCGCCGTGATTACTAGGAAGTTACCGCGGCATGTTTACTTGCCAAACAGTGAAGCATCTATGTCAAATGATGGCAAGATACAGGGTTTTTGTAAGTTTCCTTTTCTGTCAAGTGTTATAAAGTTTGACAATAAATGAGCGAATTCAAAACAAAGATCACAATCGCCCACCATTATCACGTTTCAACCTTAAGCTCGAAAATTCAATACACAACATATTATAATTCGCAAAGGCAGAAAATATCACAGAATCCTTTTCCAGCGAAACATTTTATTGAAACAAACAACATATATAAGATGCACTAAAACGCCGTTCGCGTTGCAATGACTTTCCGTTGCTGGTTAGCGAGAATAACAAACTCACGAGGCAGAATGTATGTTTATTACTGGGTTGCCCTATGGCAATCCCAGTCAGAAAACAGGTAGATTTCTCCGTTTTATTTATTTTATTATTTTTATTATTTTTATTATTTTTTATTTTTTTTCATGTCGGTAAAAGTCTTGCCTGTCACTCCCCTGCTAAGTGGTGTCTTTGTGCATAGAGCCCTGCTGAGCGTATTTTCTTAGGATCGAGAGGGTAGTGGGAAATGCGTAGATTTCTCTGGTGGACACATTATAACGATTAACTTAACCGGCAATGGCGTCGAAAGTCATGTAGCGCGAATGGCGTTTTAGTAGATCTTTGAACAAAATATACCCTTATGAAGCTCAATAATGGCAAATCAATTGGATACTGAACAAGACAGGCGACAACATCAACAACAATCTGTCGCCCGTCGAGCCGTCTTTTACCAAGTGTGCTGTTTTGTAGAACACTGAAGATTCGCAGGGCAGCGATAATAGTGAATTCAAAGACTAGACCAGGTGGATTGAATGGAATTTCAAGCGTTAAAATCGCTGAAAAGGTAAGATTATTGTCGAAGCGATGCCGCAATTGCGTGTCTTCACCACATGTTCCTTTGATCTCACATTATTGTGTTTTCCGTCAAAATATTCGCTTGTTTTTGCTTTCGCTCGAACATATTTACCTTTATTACATGTCCAGTGAATAGTTTTATCCTCTGGGATGAATTTTACGTCGAAAAATCGGTTATTTATGTTGGGGTTTCAGTGTGAAAGTACAAATGGCTACTAACACTCTTCTAACTCTTTTTTCATTATTATTTTATTAACGCGCAGTCTGCAGTCTGCGTTTTACACTGACCGGTTATTTGGGTGGTTTTTGGCAACAGAGGTTAATTATTCGTAATGCGATCGCTTCCGTTGCCGTTAGCAATGCGTCGCAAATTTGACACTTTTATCACATTATCACATCACGCATTGAATCCACGTCATCTATTATTCCTAAAAATCTAAAAATATTCGTGCCTCATCAGTTTTCAGTCGAATTTATGTCCAAGAAAGCAGATAAATTGCAGAAAATTTTAGTTTTGCATCCAACAATTCGTAATCAATGCTAAAATGACCAAATTTTGCCTGGAAAACATATTTTACTGTTATTTTTCTTAAATTTTTTCCTTCAACTTTCGCTTTTATAAAATGTTTCAGTTGTCTGTAAATAAGTTATATGCTGTTGGAAAGCTTATTTTCTTTAAAATGATGTATTTTTTCCCCCTTACTTTAAACATTTTTTGAGAAAAAAAAAACATTTTTTGGCGATGGCTGATTTACCGCGGTTTTCTCGTGGTTGGGAAAGTAGGAAAAAGAGTTAGGCCGGTAGCCAGGTTTTTAACCTCAGAAAAGGATCTGTTTCGTCATACGAATGTGCATGTGAGGACCTGTGAGCCAAAGGGCCTCTGCTGGTATGACTTCAGGGTGACCCCTTAATAACTTCTTACTAACCGAGCGCGAGGGCCGTACTGCCCGGAAATATTGGCTCGCTACGTTCGGTCCGTAAAAAAACGACCCAGGGCCAATATTCCCCAGTACGGCTCGAGCTAGCTCAGTTAGTAAGTAGATTATTATATGGTTTTTTAATTACCTTTTGCTTTGTTTTTGCAAGCCTGTAATCGGCCCGTGGGCTAGTCACAATTAGCCAACCAGAGCGCGCGTTATATCGGCTACAAACCCCAACTTGAAAGAAATTGCCTGGAACGCTGCACGTACCACAGGCAACCCAGTGTACCCTCACGGAGGGTCTAGTATTTAATTAAGTTAGCACAACACAAAAACGCTAACCTCATTTTGACACGAAAATGCTTTACTATTGCCATAAAAACTATCCAGTTAAGCTCGCATACTATAAAACATGATGAATTCATAAAGGCCACCTTTTCCAGCGAACAATTTTTTGAAACAAACAACATATTTGCTCTTAGAGGCGAAAACCTCTTGCTGTTTCATTGCATGCGTGAAGACAAGAAACTCAATCGTGTCAAATTACCATGTACTTCAGGTTCAAACCCTTTCCTGAAGAACATTTTCCTTGAATAACAAGAAAATGCTTTACTATTGCCATAAAAACTATCCAGCACACATAAAATAAAACATGATGAATTCATAAAGGCCACCTTTTCCAGCGAACCATTTTTTGAAACAAACAACATATTTGCTATTATTGCGTGCGTGAAGAGAAAAAACTCAATCGTGTCAAATATGCGCAATATTACAACAAACTAAAATTTCAGGATCAAACCGTTTCCATGAAGAACCGTTTCCTTGAATAATGAAGCACAAAATAGACGACAAGCTTTCTTTCAAATAATTCTTGGCTGTCACATTACCTGAAGACTGTGCAGAGTTGATCACAGATCCACTTAAGGTGCTCGATTCGTTCCCTGTCTTTGTTGAACCCATAAGTTACCAGAGAATTTTCCATTTGGTTTCAGTGTTCTACATAACAGCACACTTGGTAAATATTATTTTAGAAATGCAGCTCACTTTGATTTCTGCTCGACGGGCGACAGATAGTTGTCGAAGTCCATTACTCGTCGCTTTTGAGATTCCAGGTGTTGGTTTTCACCGCCTGCGTAGTTTATCCAACTGACTTGTTTAAGGATCCAGTAAAACGCCATTTGCGTTACATGACTTTCGACGCCATTGCAGGCTAAGTTAATTATTCTACTGTGTCCACCAGAAAAATCTACGCAGTTCCACTACCCTCTCGATCCTAAGAAAATACGCGCAGAAGGCTCTATGCACAAAGATACCACTTACCAGGGGAGTGACAGGCAAGACTTTTACCGACACGGAAGAAAAAATAATAATAACACCAAACAAATGCCCTCCATTTCTAGACTGGGATTGCCATATGGCAACCCAGTAATAAAAGAACCCTCTGCTTATAAACTCAATCATTCCTCGAGGAGTTGATCAAGTGGACGAACACGTGGACGTTCACGATAGCCGCCATGTTGGATTTGCTATTATCATGCAAATTAGCTACACACTTCTGATGGGGCAAACAACACAAGTTCGAAAGGTTATAACCAACATCTTAGCCACACAGATGATTTGGTTCATGTTCATTGAATGTTTATCACCTAAGTAGTAAAATGGAATGCTTGCACAAGTTACTTCGATTTTTTTTTACCGAAAAACTAGCAGATAACAAAGTAGAAAGTCAAAATGTCGGAGGCAATCAAAAGATATAAAATTATTATAAAAGGTACCTAATTCTAAATTCTAAAATGTACTTTTAGCAATGTTAATTCTATATTTCGACGGGCCAATTTTCCGCAATTTGCCTTTATTACAGTGTTTGCGCCCAAGCATAACACATGGCTAATTTGCATAACAATTTGAAAACCAACATGGCCGCTATCATGAATAAGGGCTATTGTGACAAAATTAAGAGCAAGTTTAACACGTTACCATGGAAGTTTACTTCAATTTATTCGTGCTAATCAGGTTTTGAACAACTGCTCAGATTACAATCTAATTTATTTTAATTCAATGCAAATTATATGCATTAGAAAATAAGCTGTTACCCGACCAAGTTTATTCTTTTCTTTGTTAGGGTTTGATTAACAGCCTTCCACATTGTGGGCCGAACGTTTTTTATGTCACCTGGCCAAATGGTACCTTTAAAAGATGCTTACATTGTTCACTGTGCCACCCTGGTTGGGGATTGTACCCAAATTGTGGAGAACATATAACATATCCACCGACTGACATTCACTGCAAAAAATGTGTCTATGGAAAGACATTTTCAGAGGCGTATGATTACAGCGGGTGCAAATCATGTCATATCTGTGCAGAGAATGAAATAGTCACCAAGAATTGCACCCGTGACTCTGACACAGTTTGCAATGGGAATTGTATCCGAGGTTATTTCTACCGCAGTTTAACTCGTGACTGCAAAAAGTGTTCTTACTGTTGTAACGATGGCAAGGATGAAGAACAGCAGGAATGCATCGACCAGGGATTAAAAGCTGCTCATCGATATTGCGCTCCAAGACCAGATAAAAGATGTGGACCAGCTCCAACATCACTGGCTACAACAACAATTACCAAGAGTTCAGCCAAACAACTTAATGCATCCAAAGACCAAAAACAAGTTACAATTGCCTTGATATTGTCATGTGTTGGAATTGGCATACTTCTTGTAGGTTTTGTATTTGGTGGAATACACATTCAGCGAAGAAGAATCAAACGAAGGAATGAGAGATTAACTAATGCAGAAAATGGTGCTTTAAACATGCAAAACATGCCAACAAATGAAGACAGCCAAAGTGAGTTTTGGGTTGTGCACAGTGTACCTCACATGCTATACAGTACCGCTCAGAAATACGTTAACCAAAAAGATGCGCATAATACGCGTATATCTATACGCGTATGTTTAATATTTGCATATCCTGCTGAGCCAAACATAAAAAGTGAAATCTCAATGAGGAAACTTCATGCTCTTTTCACCAAAGACAGCATCAACTTCACATACTGTCTGCTATTTAAGTGCCATTTGAAAAACATAACGAATGTTAATTGCAAACAGAATGATATCTTGCCCGGAGGTAGAGATTTTAATTGTTTAAGCAGTATCTGACACTTGCAGACTGCAGACTGCAGACTAACCCTAACCTAACCCTAACTTGTAGTTATTGAAAGCTAACCCTTTTAAATGGGAGCTTAGACTTAAATACTGTTCAGTGTAGGCAACCTGCAGTCTGCAGTCTGCAGTCTGCATTTGCCATACATCTTAGAGCGCCGCTCATGGCCTCTGTTGAAAGGCGCAGAGTCACAAGCCAGACAACGTGTTGTGATGAGCTGGATAGCGGTTGTTTTACCGGTCGAATAAGGCCAAAGTATCACAGAGAACCAACTTTGATTAGCGGTGATTTAATCGACAATATTCGAACGTAGACTGAAACACATTGTAATCAATAAACTAATCACTAAGTGCTAAAGAAATAAACAATAGGAATCGCATATGAACAATATCGGACATTCCGA
This sequence comes from Montipora sp. Colony 1 RG-2022, assembly GCA_023091755.1. NCBI lineage: Eukaryota > Metazoa > Cnidaria > Anthozoa > Scleractinia > Acroporidae > Montipora > Montipora sp. Colony 1 RG-2022. The sequence goes on from JALIRR010008963.1 coordinate 9,434, forward strand.
TCATAACTTTGATGAAACAGATGTTTCTTGGGAGTGCCACTATAATATTGAAACGTGAAAAACAATGACTTAAGATGCACAAATCCTATAGAAGAACTATATAAAACAGAAACCTAAACTACAAGGAATGAAAATTACAGAAAGTCTCGCAAATGAAGGAAACAAAATAGAACCTTAAAACTGAGGTGTGACACGTGTAAAACTAAAGCAAACAAACCTACATAAACCGCGATTTTACTAAGTCAAAATACTACACTGTAACCTTTCTTTAAGGACTAACATAAAAGTTTCACGTACACATCGGTTTCCGCTTGCGCTGCACAGTCAAAGGTAACTTTCTGCTAAATTATTATAAGTGCTGACAAGCTCCACAGTACACACACGCAGGGTAACTAAAAACTAAGCTAAGACAAAGTCCACAGTAAAAACTCCAAGGTGTTAACCTAATGACTGAAAGGAAACTTAATTAGTGAATTGTTATAACAATTAAATGACATCAACATCTGGGCCCGGTTTTTCGAAAGCCAATTAACTTAATAATAATAATATAATAATATACTTTATTAATTATGAAATGGAATATCATGAAATGCTACTAAAATATGAACAAAATCGTGTAAAATATAACTTTTGTCTCACAATTAAAGGTTTCTTTTCTGAAAAGTTTGACTTCCTCCGATGTAATGTTTTGCCGAATATCAGCGTTCAATATAGTCCTTGGTCATTACAGCGTTAATCGGCTGTTCTGGGCCCTGTTGTCTAAGAGGTTGAAAATATTAACTTTGAGTATTTTGACTTCTCAAACATTTTATCCCTAGGAATGAAAGAGCAATATGCGGGACAAAAGATGGTACGTGTGCTAAGATTAGAAGGAGTAAAACAAAATGAAGGTTTTGAGACCGGCAATTCCACACCACAAGGATCCCGCAAGACTACACCTTCTCACACTGATGATGAATTTGACGAATCTGTGGTTCTAAACGTTAAAACCCGCAAGCGTCTATGGAAGCGACAGAACAGCAAGGAGGAGAAAAAAGAGAAGAACGGTAAATACAAGCTATTATGACAAAATTAATAATATCTTGTTGCAAGCGTGGCCACAGTTCTTGGTTGATAAGACAAACTTAAAGTAAAAACACATCTCAGTTTTATTTCAACACACAGATTTCTTCCACAACGTTCACCATGATGTGGGCTGATGCAATATGGTGCAATCAGCCGCAACCTAGTGTTACAGGCTCATACATATACCTCCCGTAACTAACTTCCGGTTACAAGTTAGAAGTAGATTGTATCCAACATATCGCTCAGGTTGCAATGATTGGCCAATTAAGCTGGTTATATTTCAGTACAGTACAGCTTGCTTGACTTCCTGATGCAATTTCCTGCTTAATCCATTTACAAAGAGGTTAATATTATTACCACCACACCATCCTTGTTTTCTTGGTCCTTACTCTAGCTCAGGGCACTTCAATGTATGCCCAGAGTGTGAAGCCATAATCTGAAGATTGAAAAATGGGGGGCCGTAACTTATGGTATAGTCCTAAATATTTTTGTTTTCAGGCATATTTATGACTAGTCTGATCTGTTCATTACTATAAATTAGTCTATTTTCCTGTGGTCTTTCTTGCTTTTTTCGCCCTTTTCGTCACCATTATTCAGCCCATTTCCAGGTGCTCATGCTTGCTCTTTCTTCCGCTGCTCATCATTACAGTTTCGTCTACTTATTCTGGCTCTTTCTTGCTCTCTCTCTCTGGCTCTTTTTCTTTCTCTCTTTCTTTGTGTGTCTCTAATATTTCACCTGTTTTCTCTTGCTCTCAGTCACTCTCTTTTGTTTACTCATCGCCTGCTTACTGTTATGTCTTTTTTCCTCTCCCTCTTTCTCAAGATCTTCTTTCCTTGTTGTGCGAGACATAGAAAAATACTTACCAGTACTTTGTTTTCCTAGTTGTCTTTAAAATTTGTTTTGTTTTACTAAAACTCAGTGTTAAATTAATGCAGTTTGCTAACCCTCACACACTTGAGGCATTCAAAAAAGATGGTACCTTTAATCGAGCCAAAGCAAAAGTCAAAGTCACAGCAAATATCACCTGTAAGTTGAGAATGATATCAAATTTAAGTAAACCTAAAAAAGCACTGAAATTTGTTTTCTGTTTGAACTGTGTTGCAGTAAATGACAGTACGACAGAGAGCTTTTTAGGTTCTGCACAGGACAAAAATGCTCTGTCTTCAACTTCTGAAAGCTGTGATGGACAGCCAGGCAGAAAAGGTATGTAATGACTAATTTTTAAGTGCATACCAGGGGCGGATCCATACCGGTTTCCACCGTTTTACGGAAATCGGTCAGAAACACAGGAAAGGGGACTTTGGAGAGTTAAAATTCTAAAAATTCCCGGGGATCATGCTCCCAGACCCCCTAATTAGAAACTCCTAGAAACTTTTTCGTGGTTTTGGAAACCAGTCATCATTTATCCTAGATCCGCCCCTGCATACTCGATTGCAATATAAAGATACATAATGAGCGATTGTCGTTTTTTTTCCGGAGCAGAGGGTGGACATGAGAGAAAACGTTCCAGAAGTGGCTCAATACAAGAGGCAATACAAGAGGCAATACAAGAGGCATTTGCCCGCAAATTGTCTAAGGAGCAAGCATACCAGGTTTTGCCAGATGAGGTAAAATTGTAAAAACATTGTTAATAACACCTGGACCGGTTTCCACAACAACATTAAGGAGCTTGCCAACATTCTCGGAAAGAATCCGACTCACGTTCAACGAAGAATCAAGAATTTAACACAACGCTATTGTAAAAACTTGGACATCAAGCTAGTGTTTGCCCCATACAAGATTAAGAACTTATTCAGTGCCAAAGATGCTATTTCCAAATTATCACGATCCCATGTGGTTTATAAATTTTCTTGCGCAGGCTGTAGTGCCTGCTATGTCCGCGAAAAAAACATTGTTACTGTTAGAAGTTAAACTATTGCATTATTTAAGTTTCATCAATTGGTGTCTTCGCATTTTAACAATTTTTATCATTTCTTTAACTTTTTTATTGTTTGAAAGGATCCAGATCAACCACAAGGTAAGACATTGTTATTTTATGAAGTCAGTAAGTATTCATGTTTATAAAAGCCATTTCTCCTAAAAAGGAGTGCACTGTTATAAATACAGTAGTGTTGTTGGAAGGTGGTGTTGCATTGCATAATTATTAACTTAATTATCTGGTAAGTTGCCTTTGGAAGGCGAATTGTACAAACAATCTTTTGTGCACCATAGTAACCTTGCAATAGTCAAGACTTCAAACAACTAGACCCTCCGTGAGGGTACACTGTGTTGCCTGTGGTACGTGCACCGTTCCAGACAATTTTTTTCAAGTTGGGGGGTCATTAAGAAGACCATTTAAGGGGTCACCCAGACGTCTTACCAGCAAAGGCCCTTTGGCTCACAGGTCCTCACACATTCGTACAACGAAACAGATTGTTTTCTGGCGTTAAAAACCTGGCTACCAGCCTGTTAATTAATCATTTGTAGAAAGAAGAAATTCCTGTCCTCTTTAGAAAAAGTAGACACGCATTGCTTACGTTGGTAGTGAAGTAACACAGCGATTTATTCCATATAAAATGTCAACTGAGCTGTGTGTTGTCTTCCAGGAGATTCAAGTTGTCCTTGTGTAATACAGTCAACTCCCGTTATAGCGGACACCCTAGGGACCGCGATTTGGTGTCCGTAATAGCGAGAGTCCGTAATACCGGGGTGCGAGAAAATTTTTATTTTAAACCATATTTACAGAAGGGGGTCACATGTGTGTTCATTTTCATTAACTCCAGTACCTTTTTCAGACCCGCAGTCGCAAGTAAAGAGCGTCAGAACTTTCTTTACAAACAGAACAGAAGTTAACAGAACAGGAGTTACGTACCCTTTGTGAACAGTAGTTCTTCTAAGTACGTAAAAAACAATCATCGTATGTTGCAGCAATGTCCACACATGCATCGTTTTGGTTTCCTACTGTACTGAAGTACAGTAATCTACATTTCTAAAAAAAATATTTTCAACGAAAAACCTGAACATCAGCTATTGATTGCATCAGCTATCACATTGCCTTAAAATATCGTTCCAATCGGCTCTGTGTACTTCTCCTTTGAATTGCAACTTCCCCCACTTTGTCACTCACTTGTGGATGCGAGGCCACCATGCTTACAAAAGACAGGCAGTCTCAAAAAGCAAAAAAAAATAGACTTGATATGTGTGCAAATATTCCAAGATGCTGCTCGGTGTCAGCTATAACGAGAGAGAAAACAATAAAATTGTGACGTTGGGACCGAATAAAGTGTCCGTAAGTCCGTAGTAGCGAGAGTCCATAATAGCGGGAGTTTATTTCAGTCAAACGTCTGTAACTTTCGCAGGGGATTTTGCTGCTGTCCGTAATTGCGGGGTGTCCGTAATAACGAGGTGTCCGCAAGGCGGGAGTTGACTGTATGTAGCTCTAACAGTGCACGATATTGTTTTGGTATTGTCTACCATTGTAGTGCCATGGTAGAAGTCTTGGGTAAATAGCCTGAGAAGAAATGTGGTTACTAGCAAAGTACTGGACCCCAAAAAGATTGAAGAAAATAAATGGGAAGTGATAAACATATGCTTCTGGGCTGACATGTTGATAATTTTCAAGCTCCCTCACAACTTCTTTCACCACAAGTTTAAGCGTGCCCTCTGAGCATCTGACAGCTTTGTAATACTAAAGTTTACTACAGTGAAGCATCTGTGTCAAATGATGGAAAGATACCGGGTTTTCGTAAGTTTCTTTTTCTGTCAAGTGTTATAAAGTTTGACAATAAATGAGCGAATTCAAAACAAAGATCACAATCGCCCACCATTGTTTCTGCAAAGTCAAAAATTTACTCTCCAAGACGAGGTTATTTATCACCAGGTAATTCCATCATTTTGGAAACAGCAGCTACTTTATTATTCATCGACACTTTTTTGCTGATTTTGGGGCTCATTTTGTTGAACTCAAGCATGCTTCCAACAGACCTGTTTATTTTCGTGACTTATGCGCTACCACAAAATTCTCCTCGTATCACATTTCAACACATGTATGCAAATTTGTTAAGCTCGAAAATTACACAACATGATCAGTTTACAAAAGCTGGAAATTTCACAGAAATCTTTTCCAGCGAAACATTTATTGAAACAAACAACATATTTGCGATTAAGAGGCAAGAAACCCTTCTTATTTCAGTTGCGTGCGTGCAAACGAAACACACAATCACAAAGCATATGCAATTAAATAAATTTCTGACAGTTCACATCAAACCCTTTTCAAAAGAACCTTGACGGTAAATAATAAAAGACAAAAGAAACAACAAGCTTTCATTCAAATAATTTTTCAAATTTCCAATTTGTTTTTACCTTTGCTGAGTTGAGTCTTCAAATGAATGTAACTTGCCGGACAACTTAGATGCGACTTCAGTAAACACAGTGATGCATTCAAGGCGTTCGATTCCTTCAGTGTTTGTTAAATCCATAAAAGAATTGCCATTTGACTTCAGTGTTGTATATAGTACCAAGCTAAAGCTTACTTGATATCCAACGGCGAAAAATGAAATTGTTGTCGAAGACCATTACTCGTCGCTTTAAATTCCAGGTATTTATTTTTCATCGCCTAAGTTGTTTATCCAATTGACGTTCCATTCTTGAGCTCCATAAGGGCATATTTTGTTTAAAGATGCACTAAAACCCCATTTGCGTTACAATGACTTTCAACGCCATTCCAGGTTAATAATTAAATGTCCTCCCGTGTGCACCAGAGAAATCTACGCATTACCCCAGCCCCCTCAAACCTAACAAAATAGCACAGAAGACTCTATGCACAAAGACACCACTAAGCAGGGGACTGACAGGCAAGACTTTTACCGACACGGAAAAAAATTAAACGACGAAACGCTACGCAGATTCCGACTGGGTTTAGCAACCCAGTAACAAGTTCTCACAACTGTTAATGAAGCCAAGTCACATTCTACTTGTCATCAGCGGCACCCGACTTAGGGGGAGGGGAGGGCCACCATCCCCCTTTTTTGTCTGTATTTAAAGAGCTTCTGTAACCAACCGACTTTCAAGTGGTACAGTGTACATCAGGCGGTTTTTACTTTAGATGATGATTACCGGTAGTTCAGTTTTAGAGCTTTTCTTATTTTAAATACATCTTGACTAACTTGAATTTTTCGGATAGAGGGCATGTGGTCCAGGGGGAGGGGGTGGGTGCCCTCTTGCCGCAATTTCTATGGCCTCTCTTTCTGGAATTTCTGGATCCGCCCCTGGTTATGATGAGTTTACATTAAGCTTTGAACTGCCATCATAAATAGAACTAGAAAAAACATGGATTGCAAACATGGCAATACTGAAATTCTCAGTGAAAATGTATTTGTGAACCAAACCATGACCTCGGCTCATTATTTTCCTCGATATACTGGAACAGCCAACAATTATTATCGATTAGATGGTCAATGAAGATTTCAAGGTCTAAATAATAAAAAAAATTCAGTGCTTTTCTAATAATGTATTATTTTGAAAGTTTTAAATTTTTGAAAATACCCAATAAACCGGCATATCAGGCCCCCAAGGGCCACGGGTCAATAGCCCATTCGGCTTCGCCTCATGGGCTTAATTATTTGCTCCAGTTCACTGGAACTTTTAACAAATTGAAAATAGGAGTTGAAAATACATTTGCTGCATCCCTAGACTGCAATCCTTAATTAGGGGTTGACTTAATTATGTCTGGCATCTTCCACTTAACAGTGCCTCTTCTTGTCTCCTTTCAAGGCACAATGTTGTTTCAAGTTTTGAGACCTCATGCAACTGTTCATTGTTTTGGGCTCCGATGTAACAGGTTACCACTACTGTGGTTCCCTTTGGTGTATCATATGCTCAAAATTTTGTGGAAACAGCAAATTAGTAACTGAACAAAAAGCTGATACAGACTAAAAAATTTGCTTAGAGAAGGGTATATTTCCTTTTAATTCAAGGTGAATCATGCCCTTCATTAACCATTGAGAAACATCCACACACACAAAAGCAGGCAGAAGGTTCTCGAGTGGAATTGAAGTGCATAGTAAAGGGAGGGACTAAGGTGACTTATCAATGGTTTAAAGATGGAGAAGAATTACCAGAAGAAAAGAGCTCTAGCCTTATCCTTCATCCACTCAAGGTGCAAAACTTTGGCTTCTATAAATGTGATGTGAGAAGCTGTGATGCAGGCCAACATAATTCATCTTTTATTACATCGACTGTAGCAGAACTTGATGTTGCACCATCTGCTGGAAGGGGTGAGTTGATACACAATTGTGTTTTTGTATTTAAAGTAATCCACCAAAGCCTGTATGGAAGTGGAAGCGGGGTTTTTAGATAATAATACTGTGTGTAACTTTGCGCTCTTGTTAGCACCACACCGCTCAAACTTTTTAACTCTACCTCAGGGTTTTCAATAAAATTTGAAGTAGGCGGATGGTAGAAGAGTAGTAGGTGGCTGTTACAATTAAGGGGCCATAAGGCCCGTCTAGGGGGGTCTGGGGGCATGCCCCCAGAAAATCTTTAAATCTAGAAGCTCGGAAATGCCATTTCCAGCATTCTAGGTACCAAAATGAGTACAACAGACGATGAATATTTCTTAACATCAAAAACGACTTTTTTAATTTTTCTAC